>CM067359.1:172613460-172802065 GCA_034401795.1 Chaetoderma sp. LZ-2023a
GCATGACACGTGTGTTAATGAGAAATGTATAATTACTCTCTCAAAATGTATCGATAAATAGGTATGGGAATGTTCGGTTGGTGAACTGCAGTTGGCAATTGTTGACTATTTCCCATTTGAACGCAATATTTTCGAAATATCTAGACGTACAATGTTGCATTGATTCGAATGGTAAATTGTGCAGAAAAAATTGCGTTCGACTGGTACATAGTTCCAAAAGTATTGAGTTCAACTGGTACATAGTTCCAGGAATATTGCATTCAACTGGTACAGTTCCAAAAATATTGCGTTCAACTGGTACATAGCTCAAAAAATATTACGTTCAACTGAGACATATTTCCAACATCTTGTGTTCATCTGGTAAATAGTTTCGAAAATGTTGTTTTCTACTTATAAATAGTCGGCTATAAACATTGTTTTGTTGATTCGGGTGGCGTCGATCAGGAAATATACACACGTAAATTTCCATTGCCAATGAAAACCAACGTCAAACTGTTGAATATTTTGTAATCAATTTAACTGGAATAGAAGGAACCTTTCTAGCTATGCCCTTCCCCTTTCTAGCAATGCCCCGACCATTTCCAGCTAGGCCCCGCCCATTTCCAGTTATTGTAATATCCGCCAACTTATTATGCGTGTTGGAATCAATTTATTTACTCTGAACTCTGAATTCCCAGAATCACAATTTCAAGGTGAGTATGCAGGTAAGCTCTTAAATATTTTGACACTAATTTGACTGGGTGGCTGCTGCTTCCTATGAAAGCACAGCTCGCAGTCAAATTAGTTTCAATGTATTCAACAGAGCTGGAACTGGAAGCTGTTTCAAAATATTCAATATATTGGCGCACAATTTTTCACGATGCCTTCCCTAGGGGATATTGTAAAATATCATGAATGTCACACACCATAGTTACATTGTCCTCTTAGCCCTCTTGTGCTGGATAGGCTAGACAGCTTGTAGCAGGTCTTCACTATCTTCTTCGTCGATTTGTTGTACCTGCTGAACGTTTTGGGTGCGGTCGGGTTGAATCGGGAACTCTGTTGTGTAAGCCGCGATGTCAAAGTATTTGTCTAGCCGACTTTTAAAGGTGTTGAGAGTTGGAGCAGTTACCACAGTATCTGGAAGACTATTCCAGTGGTTGTTTACCCGAATGCTGAAGAACCGTTTTCTGGTGTCAGTGTTGAATCGCTGCTTGTGTAGTTTGAAGCTATTGCCACGGGTTCGGGCGCAGTTGTCGGACGGCAGGACGCCCTCGGCATCAAACGTGTGTGTGTGTGTGTGTGCGTGCGTGCGTGCGTGCGTGCGTGCGTGCGTGCGTGCGTGCGGGCGGGCGGGCGGGCGGGCGGGCGGGCGGGCGGGCGGGCGGGCGTGCGTGCGGGCGTGCGGGCGTGCGGGCGTGCGGGCGTGCGTGCGTATATGTGTGTGTGTGTGTGTGTGTGTGTGTGTGTGTGTGTGTGGGTGTGTGTTTGTAAGCCTCGATAAGGTCACCACATAGACGTCGATAAATTAAACTTGACAGTTTCAGGACTTTCAGGCCGTCTCCATATGGCACATCTTTTAGCCCTGGAATGGTCTTTGTTGCTCTACGTTGAACATTTTCGATGATGTTTATATCTTTTTGTATAGAGGCGACCAGACGACGTTTCCATATTCCAAGTGGGGTCGTACTAAGCTTTTGTAGAGTAAACTGAATGTGCTTGGATTTAGGAAGTTAAAGGACCTGCGGATCATGCCGACTAATTTATTTGTTTGTTCGCTGCTGTTTCGACATGTTGGTTAAACTTTAATGCACTGTCGACATAGACGCCAAGATCTTTCTCGCATGTAGTTTTCTCCTGGGTTATAGCTTCAGATTTGTCTTGCATGGTGTATTTGTGTCTGGCATTTGTTCTACCCAAATGCATAACTTTACATTTTGTAGCATTAAACTTCAGTTGCCAATTGTCGACCCATTCTTTCAGAAGATTCAGATCGCCCTGGAGGTTGTCGTGGTCTTCCAACGTCGAGATCTTTGAAAACAGCTTTTTCTATACAATTTACTATTCATATTGTGCACTTCATCCGGCATATCATTAATCAAACAGATGAATAATCCTGGTCCCAAGACGCTGCCTTGTGGTATCCCACTGAGTATGGGGGCCCATTCCGAGTATGAGCCGTTGACCACTACTCTTTGTCCACGGTTACATAGGAATGCTTGTATCCAGTTTAAGACTTCGCCTTGGATACCATAAATCTTCAGCTTACTCAATAATCTTTGATGTGGAACAGTATCAAATGCTTTGGCGAAGTCCAAGTAGATAACATCAAGTGGTACCCCACTGTCAAGTACTGTCCGTCTTTCCAGTCATGTGGAACTGCTCCTTCTTTGAGTGATATGTTAAATAAGATTGCCACGGGTTTGGCAATAAATTGGCTGGTTGCCTTTAGAACACTAGGGTGTAGCTGATCTGGCCCTTGTGATTTTGACACAGAAAGATCTTCAAGCCGCTTCCTGACTTCGTGTTCTTCAATCTTAATCAGGTCGAGTACAGTAGAATATGAGACATTCTTTACTTGGGGTATGTTACATGTGTCTTCCCGTGTAAATACAGTCGTGAAATATGAGTTTAGCTCACATGCCTTCTCTGCATCAGTCTTGGTTGTTACATTGTTGTCTAGTTTTAGATCAGCGACACCTTGAAGATTTCGGATCTCCGTATTATGACTTATTTATTACTCCACGGTCCCGCTTCGCAATCGGTAAGATTATGATGTTACGGTTGCTGCGACAACCTCTTGCCAACGGTGAAGAAGGATACTGGACAGTCTGGCTCGCCTCGTCGTGAAGATGGTGAAGACGATATTATTTAAAGACTGCTGGGCCTAATCTGACCAAGAAGATCTGCTGGTAAGGATCGGATGTTGCTTCCGACTCAACGATCAGATTCCTAATGCTAATTCTTATTTTGATAAACTAAACCGAACTCGTGTCTTACATATACGTAAGATGATGATTTTATTAAGGTAACTTAACTGTACAGAAACTTATAAAGAAATTTAGACTAGAGCACAATCGCTCAAATAACAACTGGTACCTTACTGGTACAAATCAAGCAAATTCTATGGCTACGTTACGTCTATAGCTATCTGCTAACGGAACATCAGCGAGATGTTCCGTGAATCGAGATGGTGGATTGATTAACTTTCCATGACTGAAAGTGTATCTTTTATAGCCATCATAATCTGAGGTTCTATACATATCTAAATATTTAGATTCTACTCGAATCTGTTCTGATGATTATTCTAGGTATGTTATAAGCACAGCTCGATTGGCCCGGACCATCAGTCCACCAATCAACTTCTGCTTATTCCTTCCTAGAAGTTCCTACCTAATAAATGTTGGTCGTTCTGACCAATCAACGATCCCTGTATTTCAATTTCAACTTCAAAACCTGTTCCATATAATTCTTTGCTACAGAGTTTGATCGACTCTCATAGATCGTGACGTCATTCTGACCAATCACACTCTGTGCTATTTTCTATGGAGATGATGCCTCACATAGACAAAGCGGTGGTAGCTGGTTCTGATTTGATGCGATCTGTCAGCTAACTAACAACATCATAGAATGTGTTGGTGTTGCATGCCATTGTATGAGTGACATATAGTTGATATACAAATTTCGATTATGTTATTAATTCCTACAGGATGCTACAATGTCCATGTCCTGTCCATTGCCTATTGATGGATAAGCCTGTAGGATGCTAGAGTTAATAGGCACATGAGCTGTATGATCTCATTGCCAGCTGATGTTGTTCTATTCTCATGTGGGAATCTAGAATGCCTACGTCATCAACTAAGTCCTCTTGTCACGTACGATTCCAGTGATTCTTATACACTGTTTATTTTCTAAACTATCGATTCAAACAACTGCTGAATATTATAAGTGTGTGCCGACTGAACAGCAACAACTTTCATCTAAACTATTTCCAGCTACACATCAACTCAGAACCGTGGGATCTATTCTAATCAATTCGACTATTTCAATTTTTATGATAAAACTTTATCCAACAAGTTTCAGTGTGCTATATCTGCACACCATCCATTTAGCGGAAACCGAATATCATCAGCACTGGCTGATGTAAATAATAAGTTAAATATTAAAAGTATAAAGTCAACCGGTCCATTAGCTCACCTGGTATTTTCAAATCATTAATTTCTCTTCGGACTTACTCGAAAATATAAGACATCCAGCGGGGTCATGACTCCCACAAGACAATCCCATATCTACAACCTGAAGTCGCCCTCAGCTTGGATTTAACAAAGCTGTAGAAGGCTTTGGGGTTGGTTTTGGATTTCTTGGCAATGTCGTTTTCAAAATCTTGCTTTGCTTTCTTTACCTCCCACTTTAATTGATTTCGACATTTCGCATATTCTTTGCAGTTTACTTCATCTCTGGTGGCTCTGAATCTGTCAAATGCCTGTCTTTTGTTTTTCAGTTTCGTTTTGATACTACTGGTCATTCATTTGCTACTCGTTTGTTTATACTGTGGTTCTTGTCGTATTGTCTTTTGAGGAATACATTTATCGATCGATTCTAGTATTTTTGTTTTAATTAGTTCCCATGTTTGTTCTGTATTTTTTCCATGTAATTCTTTGTCCCAGTCTATCTTTTCCATCATGTCTCTCATCCTGTCGTAGGACCTTCTCTCGTAGATGAACTGTTTGCACTTGCTTGGGTTATTTTGTTTGTAGCAACACAATGTGAATAGTAAGGTTGTGTGGTGACTTTCCTCGAGCGGTGGTAGTTGTTCAATTTTGCTCACCATATTTTTTCATTGGTTACGATCATGTCCAATATATTTGGTTGTTGGTTACCTCTGTGATGAGTGGGGTCAAGTATGTGTTGGTACAAGAAGCTGTCTCTTACTGACTCAAGGAATAGACTTGCTGGGTGGTGTGCATCGGGCGGAGATGTGTTGTTCTTCCAACTTATTTCTGGGTGATTAAAATCGCCCACAACGAGAATGTGGCTATATTCTAGGTCTGTGGTTTGCTTGAGTACTGTGTGGTGAACGGTACACATACCCAATCAAAATCTTGTCTGTGTTCTTAGGCTTGTCTTCTACCCAAATAGACTCCTGTGCAGTTTCGGGTTTAACATTGATTTTTAATACGTTTAGGGCGTTCTTGATATATAGACACACGCCTCTGATGGCATCTGAAACTATGTTGGTAAACAGCTCATAACCGTCCATATTTAGTTCGGATACAGCAACTGGATCTCGATGTATTTAGGTAGTACTTCAGACATTGCAATAATGTCTGGTGTGTGATCATGGACAAGTACCTGTAGCTCAGTCCGTTTGTTCAGTAGAGAATCTGTGTTTGAATATAAGCAAGGCAGGCCAGTATTACAATAATCTTTCTACATATTTACACTGGAAAACGAACTATTCACACAACTGTCGCCAGGCTGAATTACTTGGTCTATGGAACTATGCGGACTCGGATCAGGCGCCCGTCTTTCGTGATGGTCCATTGAAAGTTCTCCTTTTTTCTCTCCGATTCTTGGTTTTTGATGTCTCTTTCCTTTCTCAGTTCTGCATATTCCTCTTGCTCGAGACGTGTCATATCCCCTTTGATATATATCGTCCTCATAGTGCTGTTGTTGCTGTGGGCTAATTGTCTGGCATTTCTGAGTATCTCGTTTTTCCGTGCTGTCTATTGTCACTCACAGGGATTTTGGTTTACTGCTCTCTGTTTTCTTACCCAGTCTTACAGGATTAGTAGTGAAAATGGTCTTTTCTAGGCCAAGATTCCTGTGTACCTCCACAACTGACTTGATATCATCATCTGTCCTTGTTAGTGGATCCTCCGCTTCACTTTCCGCTACATTAAAGTAGATAACATTGTTTTTCCTTCTCTCTTCAAGTTCACTCATGTTGTCTCTCAAAATCTGGCATTTATCTTCTTTAATAATCTCCTTTACATGCCATTTAACACTTGACCAGAATTGTTAATGGTATTGCTGTCTATGCTTGGCTCTAGTGCAGATATTCTCACTTCCTTATCCTTGACTTCTTTTTGGAGTTTTTCTATCTCTGTATCAATTCTGGTGTTAACGGCCTTGTCATTGGCAGATACCATTTTCCTAACAGATGACGAACAATTCTACATTATGATTCGGGTGCGGATGGGTTTTGATCGAGACGTTTTTGTGTTAAAATGGCAATTTACAGCAGCAATCCACCAACAATCTGTTCAACTACCATTAGATAACATTAATGCGTAAAGGTGTAATGGCGATATGTTAAATTGAGTCAAAATTTTCACCAATCCCTACGACTGTAACCGGTTTCCGTGGGTAACGCCCTTAGTATCTACGATCAGTGACGTCACACAACAGTGCTAGAATATCCGCCACGAAGGAAAACATCAAGCAAAGACTCGACTCGACTAAAGGCAAAAAGTACAGATGTTCGTCATTCACAGCGAGGTAAGGGAAGCGGCCAGACCTCTGCCGAGGTAAGTCAACATACTCATACATACTATGAAGACGAAACTGACACTATTTTGATTTCGAATGACACCGACACTGATAGTGACATAACACTGTGCAGAGACTGTAACAAGGAAGTGCTAGATTCTGATCAAGCCCTAGAATGCCTATGGGAGCAACAGCGCCCAGTCAAATTAGTTTCAAAATATTCAACAGAATATTTATTAAATAGTAAAAGCAAACAATTTGTACAATCCACATCAATTATGATGTCATTGTACACATCACGCATTTCATTATGACGTCATATGATGGGTGGGGACTCTGGAAAGGTGAATTGAGAGCGAGCGAGAAAGATATAAGAGAGCTGGGTGGGTGGGTGTATGGGTCGGTCGTTGGTAGATTGGTGGGTCGTTTGGTTGATTTGTGGATGGGTGAGTATGTTGGTAGATGGGTGGGTGAGTTCGTGGGTGGATGGGTCGGTTGGTGGATGGGTGGGTCGTTTGGAAGATTGATGGATGAGCGAGCCTATTGGTGGGTCGGTTGGTGGTTGGATAATTGTGTGGCTGGATGGGTGGTTGTGTGGCTGGATGTGTGGTTGTGTGGCTGAATGTGTGGTTGTGTGACTGGATGGTTGTTGTGTGGCTTGATGGATCACTAAGTGGATGGCTGGGTAAAGGGCTTGATGAGTGGCGGAATGTGAGGCTGGATGGATACCTGGATGGGTTGCAGGACTGGTGGCAAGATATGTGATTGATTGTGTGATTGGATGTATGGTTGGTTGTGTATTAGGTTGTGTGGTTTTGTCATTGGATGGATGGACGGATGGATTGGTGGATGTGTGAGTGGGTGAGTGGGCGGATTGATAAGTGAGTGGTTGGGTAGTGGGTTGGTGGGTAGGTATGTTGCTGGCTGGGTAAGCGTTTGGATGGGTTGGCGGGTGGGTGGGTGGGCGTGGGTGGGTTACGTATGGGTTGATGGACAACAGACGGACAGACTGATCGAGCGCCTAACTGACAGGCTCTTGCTGGATTTCGAGGAATTTATGATAGTGTATGTTTTATTTGTAATCCATCCATGTGGTGAACATATATTAATGAAGGGGGTCCAATCTGTCACTCACGTATATGACTTCATGATCAAATCAGCCACATGTTAGTTGACGTCACAATCAAAATGATATAGCTCCGTTACTTAAATCGAAAAGTCTGGCACGATGTTTATGAACTAGTTTAAACAAAATTTATATTTGGTCTTAGAGGGAGCGCGATAAGACAGGTCTTATAACCGTGTCTCTCATACAATTATATTAAAGTGTAAATGTCTCATGGTGTAACAAGAATGAATACATACATGTTACCATATTATCATATTTAGCTACTTGATGACATTATATTATACAATTATACTTATGATACATAATAGTGAGTCTAATAAAAGTGCACATTCACAGTTGAATGCCAGATGACAAAGCTATCTGAGCACTCCCGGAAGCCCAATGTGGGTACCACAACGCAATGATAATGAAACAGAGTTCAGCACATGATGATTTCTCACCACACAAACCATCATAATTTTCAGTTACTTAACTGAGCCAGGGACCACCAAACGTCTCTAGTTCAATTTCAGAACACAAAATCATATCAGTCTATACGTAATAAGACCATGACAAGCTAAATCCTACCTTGGCTCACTTCATCCTTGAAGTAAGTTCCAAATTATCCACATATCCTGAATTTAATCAGCTCGAGATCCTGGTTCTTATATCCAGATCACGGCCAGACTGTGGAAATCCACTTGCGTGGCAGGTTCCTTCCATGTTTTAAAATTTGAGACAAATCGAATCAGTTGTTATGAGATATAGTTCTGGATAGATGGACGAATGGACGAAAAGACGCCTAGAAGGGCGGACGGCTAGACGGACGGATGGACAGATAAAAGGATGTACGCCTAGATTGATGGACGGGCGGGTGGGTGGGTGGGTGGGTGGGTGGGTGGGTGAGTGGCACATGGACGAGCAGACGCACACATGCACGGACGCGCTCACGCACGTACGCGCGCACGTACGTACAAATCAAGATATTTCCTTTTTGAATGTCCATTTGCAGCCCAAGAGGAGACTATTTTTTTAAGATTACCGAGCCACTCATTCTTATGGTAAATCTCCAAAAAATACATTTCTTTTGGCCTGCAAATGAACATTCCTCAGGAACCCTGCAGATGCCGTCTTCGTCGGGAAAAGACTAAATAAATGGCAGCATGTAAGAGGGGTGCGTTTGTGGGGGTTCATCGTGATTTATTTATGTTCAGATTGAAGCACGATAAGACTTAGAGTCTTATGCCCGTGTCTCCCATACACATACAGATTATTCAAAACTTTTTTACAACAAAATGGCGGCAAATCATAATAGTTTAATTAATTGTAGTCTATTTGTGTGCATAAGTGTGTGGATGTTGAGTATGAGGTGGGGGAGAGTAGGAAGAAAGACCGAGATAGAGAGAGGGGGAAAGGGGGGAGAGAGGGTGAGAGATAGAGAGAGCGAGGAATAAGACCAAATGGAAGAATAGCAGAGGTGAGCTCTAGGTGCTGCCTTCGCCCCGACCTGTACGTGTTGGGCTGCTGTCCATTTACCCCTTAAAATTAAGTTCGCGAACGGGAAGCTACTGAAAGCGGTTGGTGTTAATTATGTATTGACATACCGTATTACAGATCAGTTTTGTTCATTTCCAAGTTGGCAGTGTAAGTCCCGTATAGAAGCTGGTTGACCGTAAGATTAGCAAGAGAAATATCGTTCAAGGCAAGCTGATTTTGGAAAACGACCCTTTGCTCATTAAAAAGGGCACAATGTAAGAGGTAGTGGTTTGTAGATCCCATCATTGTGCCCACAAGAACAACTTGCAGATTCCGACAGAAAGTTGTCAAATAGATGTCGGTTTAAAGAACTACAACCATTTCAGAGCCTGCATAGCATTATGATGGCAAGCCTCGGGCCTACGTAATACCACTCAGGGGGTTGTCGTATGGGTGACATAGCCTTGAGTTTGCTTTTAAATTCTAGAAGAGTGACAGAATCTCTCACCGGCACAGGAAGCATATTCCAGGCGCGGATCATTGCTGGGAAAAATGATCCATAGAAGAGCTCAGTACGGCAGCGGAATGGAGTGAAGAAATTTGGATGACGGATATTGTAAGGATTTCGTGCTTGGGAGTGTGGGAAGATGGTTGACCAGAACCTCGCAGGTCATCCCGTTAATAGTTTTAAAAAGCATAGATAATCTATGAAATTCACGTCTGCTTGACAAGGTTTCGATGCCTGTTTCTAAGTACAGGTCTTCAGTTCTCGCACTACGTGTCATTCCACATACCGTTCTGAGAGCATCTTTTTGGATATCCTCTAGCCGAATTACAAGATATTGTGGAATATTATCCCACACAACATCTGCATATTCTAACGATGGTCTAATAAATGTTTTGTACATGATCTCGAGACATTTACGGTCTAGAATATATTTTAGACCTTTAAGTAAGGAGAGTTTGTGTTGAGCGTTTGCTATGAGATTACTCACATGGTTAAGCCAATTCCCTTTGTTATTAAAGGTAATGCCGAGGTGCTTATGATCAGTGGACGGTAGAATTTCAGAATCTTTGAAGTTGATTGAAAAGGATGTGGGCTCGATGCGCAGGGAAAAAATGAGAGATGTAGTTTTCGAGGCATTAAACTCGATGAGCCACATGTTTGCCCAATGCGTCATGGTCAGTAGATCGTAATCGAGTGTGGCAGTGTGTTCTTTTAGATCATCTGACATTACATATAGGCACGTGTCATCAGCAAAAAGTCTAATATTGTGAATTATATTGCTGGGCATGTCATTAATAAAAACTAAGAATAACACAGGACCAAGCACAGAGCCTTGTGGCACTCCAGCATGTAAACGAAGTAGGGTGGACTCATTGCCGTTTATAACTACTCGCTGGTATCGGTTTCCAAGATAATTTTCGAACCATGTAAGTAGATTTCCACAGATACCAAAATTTCTAAGCTTCTGTAGGAGGCCGCGATGCCATACTCGATCAAAGGCTTTAGATATATCGAAGAATAGAAAGATTATTTCCTTTTGATCGTCAAGGGCTTGAGTAATATCCGTGTAGATATCAAGCAGTTGATTTACTGTAGAATGTGATGGAAGAAAGCCAGACTGATATAGAGTGATATCATGTCTAATATAGTTATAGATATGTTTAAAAACGGTTCTCTCCATAACTTTACTAAGACAACTCAACAGTGATATTGGTCGATAATTTGAACATAAGCTCTTGTCTCCTTTCTTGAATATAGGGGTTACATTAGCGATTTTCCAAGAAGTGGGGAACTGCGCACTAGAAAGTGAGTAATTAAGAACTGCGCTAGTATTGGGACCAATACGTGTTGGCTCTCGAATAAGAGTTTCGGACTTAATTTATCCGGGCCAACAGCTTTAGACGTGTCCAGATTGGATTGCGGTTTGGAATGGGGGCCCTATGAAAACAAATTCATGAAATTTCATCTCAAATTCACGGCAGTCAAATCGTTAAGATGTTGATTTATTTGAAACTAGGTTTACTTGAAGCCATCAGTAAAATTATCAGAACATTCAAAATATCATTTACAAAAGACACCAACAGCAACAGCTTATAACATAATTTCAAATGATTCAACAAGGTATTTATGAAAATCTAAATGATTTTGCAAAAACATGTATGATTCAAAGGTAGTACCGTTCAAAAGTAATTTAGAAAAATTAAAAAAATTCATTTTAAAAAAAAAATTTAAGCCTCTAAAGACATGCAACTTTGAGAATTTTATTTTCAAGCATTCTTCTGAGAATAGGCACTGCTTTACTGTCTATGCAGAATAACACGCCTGCCTTCCTGACTTTATTTAAATGATTTTGGGTATTTGGTGTTCCTGGGGAACGAGGGTCGTTATCACCATGCTCCACCTCTTGTGGATTCGCCACTGAACAGCTTCCCTAGTGTAAAGTGTCCTGCTTTAATGATCAATAATATAATTTATACATAGAATGCACAGGAGAACACTCCCCATTTTACTCGTCAAGCACGATGTGTATGAAACACGAAACCACATGCTTGTCACGACATATGCACAATTGATAGTAAATCTGATTGGGAACTACAACACGAATACCTAACACGATTTCATTGTTTGTTGCATAAGAGTAGATGGCAGAAGAGCTTCTTGTGCGTGTCTCGGGAGATTTCCTTCGATACGAGATCTGGAAAAGCATCTCGTAGGTAATAAGTTGTCATTGGCGTAGTAATTCACTCCAGCCCCACCCCACCCCAACCACTCCACCCCACCCCAAACAAAGAGAACTTTAGTGATAAAGAGAATTTTAAAGCAATACACACATGATTGAAAGAGAACTGAATCTGAATTATGTAATCTAGGATGTGATGATATAACACACACTGTCTTAAGCACTAAGAATAGTCGACACAAAAAAATTCCAGTTGGATTCGTATTAAGGTTTAAAATGGACCGAAAAAGGCTAGGAAATGAAGACAAGAAATTATGGATATCACGTAAAGTACAGATCAGAAATTACGTATAAATTCCCAAAACACTTTAAAACATTCTATTGAATATTTAATATTTCAGATTTAATTTGATTGGAAGACTCAAATTACGTCCAAAACATTCAACAGAAAATTTCTTACATTGTGTTCAAAATTGTGCTAACTAACATATTTCCGGGGGTTTTTTAATTTGGAAACGTGTTAGCCTGTTTCTAAGCTGTACTGTAAACGATGATAGCTCATGAGCCGCGTGGATGGATCGGGTGGGTGCAGTAAATAGGTAGCGCAGTTTCCAAGCATCGGTAAATCCGAAAACCTCTTACATGGGGACTGGAGTGCGAGGTTCTGCAATCTCTGATAGCTCTGGTATCAACCGTTCATAAGTTATTTGGAACTTGAACCTGAGAAAACGACAAATGAAACCAAGAAGTTTGACGAACAGCAAGCAGCTACACTACATCGCCGCTGAGCAACGGACCCTTCCATTTTAGCAATGCCCTGCCCATCACCATCTAAGCTCCACCCACACCTCGCACTGTTGGAATTGATCGATCCCCGAATGCCCTAACTATCCTGAAATCTATACAGGAAAACTGTTGAATATTTTGCAACTAATTTGACGGGGTGCTATGGCAGCAACAGCGCCCAGTCAAATTAGTTTCAAAGTATTCAACAGAATATTTATTAAAGAGTAAAGACATAGACCTTCTTCAAATATGCGTTCATGACGTACTTATCGACCTCATTAATTATGATGTCATTCTACAGATCACGTAGTTGATCATGACGTCATATGATGGGTGGATACTCTGGAAAGGTTAATTGATTCTGGGATGGAAAATTTGTTCACACGTGTTAGGGTAACTGTGGGGTATATCGCGCACCCAGACACGATATAACCCCATGATCGTTTTTCATATTTTACGCCATGCACTAAAACTGAAACTTTGTGAAGCAACAATTAGACCTTTTGTGTTGTTATAATATGCACAACCTTGGCGTGCCATCACATTTCAATTTACTCACATCGACTCACTTTTTCAGAAATAGGACCCTGAGTAAAGTTGCAAAATGTGTCCGTATATCGCGCAGATCAGTCTTGATTCGCGCAGGGGTATATTCAGAGGGCGAAAATATCAACAGATCATGTGCACGTACACCAACTAGTACTAGAGTATTATAGGGTAATAGCGCGCATGAGGTAGCTGTACCAGGGCGATATATCGCCATGAAAATATCCATGTTTTTTGTCGATCTCTTGAGATTTAATTTTACGTAACAACAGCTAGATAACATTGTGTTCATATACTACACAATACAATGTTCATAGTGAGTTGCATTGACAGAAAGAAGGTGACCCCAAATATCTCTAGATTTCACATTATTATTACGCTATGCCAAGACCATTTCACTCCAACTCCACTCACGTTTTACGCATGTTGAAATTGCTTTGTAACTTTGAAATCCGAATTTCCAAAATCTAAATTTCAAGATGACTATTAGGGCAATCCGCCGAATATTTTGAAGAAAATTCATCATAGACATACAATAGACTGATATTTCGATTTTAGTGATGGAGCCATGCCACTTTAATTATGACGTCAGTTAGCATGTGACGTATTTGATTGTGCCATCAGATACTCGAGTGACGGACCTGGGCCCTCCACGCGCAAAGGTGGCAAGGTTCCACAATGGAAACTGTTAGTGAGACGCCATCGACGGTATACATTACCCTAATGGCTAAATGGACATGTACTTATACATTAGCTAGTCGACAGATTGACCAAGCCTGTCCTATGTGTCCCGGAAAAGCTCTTGACGTTTCTACTTATAGCTCGCCAAACTGAAACTAATGATGGTGTGGGTGTCTACGAGTCCTTCACAAGATCCTCTTCACATTCACAGAATCGACCGAATATTTGCCAGAGACCCGAGTCAATATCGCCTTCTCGCTTTTTTCATGTTACTTGAATAACCCCCGCCGCCAGCCTCACACCCCACCCCATCTCCCACCTCCCAATAGCCTTCAGACACACTAATGTAACATCTTAGTGACACTCTGCGAGATTACGGCACGGCTCCTGCATATCATTCACGCCATGTGTGTTTCGGTTGCCTGCATTACAATTATGTGCTGGGAAGCATCGCGTTAATGTGGGCTTAGTGGTGGTGGTGGAGGTGGTGGTGGTGGTTTTGTTTTATTGGACGCTTACACGTGACTGCATTTGAGCCATGACTCTATCTTTAAAGGGAAAGGGGAATAACAAATGATGTTTATTGGTAATCTCGTACAATATTAAATAAACTACCATGGGTAAAACTGAAAACCAATTGTGCCAAAAAATCATTTACTAAATCAAGGATCGCTTAAGTTGTAGCCAATTAGTGAATAGTGACCACGCCGGTGCTTCTCACTCCGCCATGTGTCAACTGAGCGTACAGGTATACCGCATAGGCCTACCCGAATATAGTTTTGTAAGCGGTATGATTAGTATTCGCTGTAGGCACAGATGTAGAGCTATTAACTCGTTACTGCTAATTCACTGTTGATCCTTTTGAAACCGCTATATTTGAAAGTCACTTTTTTCTGGTGGAAGCAGCAAGTTTCGGTCAAAATGATTTCAAAATACACTGCTGGTTTCCAAGGTCGTAATATGATGCCTACTGAATATGTTGACATTCGTGTGACTGAATACAGACCCTGTCTCTGGGAAACAAAGGCTTTCAGTCAAATTGTTTTAAAACTAAACAGTATTTTACCTGCAGAACGCGGTGTCTAATCAGCTTAGCGCGAATATAACTGAACTTATACGACCGGCTATAGCGGGTATTATTTACACCTGGGTGCATGGGTGCAACTTCGTCATTAATTGGTTCCCGACAGAATGCCATAAATCGTATTTAGCTGCCTTTTTTCTCATTATTCTGATTTATTTCTGTTTTTCACTAGTGGGTATAGGTTGATTATTGTATAAATCTGTCATTCAAGAGCAAATGTTACTTCCGTTTTCCTTGCCTTTAATGCTTCCCCGAAGGTTTGCGTAGCTCTTCCACGCCCCCCCCCACCCACACACACACACGCACGCACGCACGCACGCACGCACGCACGCACACACCACCACCACCACCACCACCACCACCAGCCCCGAAGGGCTGCAAAACGAAAGTAAAAACTGAAATAATAAAAAATTAAGCTGTTATCAGGGGTGTATGCATTGCCTGTTGTTGCCGAATGAGCTGTTGTTGGTGCGTGTAAGTGTTGTATGGCGTGTGAAGAACGGGTGTGAGGGGTAATTACTTTATTTCTCACGGATGTGGGATGGGGTGGAGGGCAGGTTGTGAAATTAAATCTAAAACCGGAAATTAGGCAAAAATCTTTGAATTAAAAAAATATTAAGAGACAAAAATTAAAGATAAGTCTATCAAATAAACGTAAGTAACTTAAGATAATTGTATGTGATTAAATAAACAAGAAACAGGAAAAACTAAGCTTAAAATCTAGTGTTTGTAAACCAAAAGTCATACGTTAAAGCGGAAAATTACAACCTGGGTCCACATTGAATGCGTGTATATGACCCTGTTTGTAGTCAAAGTATATAGCATAACAAAAGATTTGTCTACAACAACCATAATACATTAAAGGCACAGCGTTATGTAGGGGACATAGATCTCGCTAACGTGATAACGTAAATCATATAACTTAATAAACACTTTTCCGTATCACGGTACTTGCAGAACCATGACTATTATCATATTTTCATGTCCAGAGGGTCAGAACACATGCGGTAGTTATTGAGGAAAGATACATAACGTAATAAACATTCGTAACATTCTTTTTTTCCTAAAGATTGCCATTCTATCATCTGGCCACACACGATATGAGATTGTAACACCTTTGCTTCTGACTATTCCTATACACGTTCCTTCAGAATACACATTTTTCATGACTTTCTGGATATTTTGTCTAACTGCTATGTCATATATGGTACAGAGAACGTAATAAACCTAATTTCTGTAGAAAATATATGCATGAAAAATAAAATAGTGATGGATGGCACATTATAAAAATAAAATTATTATTATTATTATTATTATTATTATTATTATTATTATTATTATTATTATTATCATTATTATTATTATTTCATATGTGTACCAGACGTCCCTGTTAAATCGTATGATGCACCACTGGATGAGATCTCAGTCAAAGTAGAAATTTAGAGGAAGAGGTTGTTTGAAGTCAAGATTGATAAATCGCTTGGGCCAGATGGAATATATCCGAGATTGTTAAAAGAGGTTAGCGACGTAATATACAAGCCAGTGGTAATAATATTCAACACTGCGATGGGTACTGGGAAGATACCAAAAAGACTGGAATACGGTAAACATTACTGCAATATTTAAGAATGGTAACAAGAAACATGCGAGCAATGATAGACCAGTCGGCCTCACATGCATACTTTGCAAGGTGCTTATGACCATAGTCAGAGAGCGCATTATAAGCCACATGAAGATAAACTCCCTGATCAGCAGTAAGCAGTTTTGTTTTATAAGTGGAAGATCAACATCACTACAGTTAATAAAGGTGCTCGACACGTGGACGGGCCAACTAGATACGGGATACAATATTGATGTTGTGTGTATCGAGGCGGTCAGGTAAGACGACAGAACACGACTTGGAAGATTGATCAGTCAGAAGGACCTGGGTGTCAACATCAACAGCAGATTAACCTTCGAACAACATGTTATTGAAAAGATTAAGAAGGCTCATAGAAAATCCTATCTGGATGGCCTGACGAACGTTTGTATACATAGACCCAGATAGCTTCAACTGGCTGTGTACGGCACCTCGATACTGTCAACGCACTATGTCGCCCACTGAGGAAAAAAGACGTAGTCAGCATAGAACGTGCATGTACAGAGAAAGGCCACTAAACTGATCTCGTGGCTAAATGACGAGGATAGACTAAAGAGGCTGACGCTACCATGGTTGACGTTCCGCAGACTCAGAGGCGATTTGATAGAGACGTACATGCTGTTAGCAGGCATGTGTAGCCACATGGCGTGTGCGCTGGTCCGCCGGATACTTCCGTTCCGCAGTACCGCCAGTTCGAGGTGCGTTGGGATGGGACTGCTGGTTAGCTGCGGATCTCAGGCTTGCAGATCCGGTGTTGCGCATTGCCGGATTATACAGAGACCGACTTCTAGAGCCGGTGGAATGTTCACATTCCAGTGGGGCCGTGCAAACATCGCCGCGGAAGTTTAAACTCACGGTCTTATCCTTGCCATTGGTGTCACCGGTGTGACGGTCCCACAGCTCCATTTAGGGCTGGGACATAATTTAAATATATACAATAATTAACATATGCAGCAGTCAAACAATTGTACTCGTTTGCTGCTACGTGGGGGAAGTCTAGTACATGGGGTCAAGTTGAGGACTCATCATCGTGGTCCTCGCCAGAGGTACCTCACAGAGTAAGATCCGTGAGGCATCCCCGCAAAGGAGGTTCCTAACGCAGCTACGTAGCAAGTTTAACATAAACCAAATTAATCTCTACAAACATCTTTGTTGCGAGAGGAAAGTGCCTCGTGCGGGCCTCCATCACAGGAAAATGCCAACAATGCCGAAGCGGAGGAAGAGAGATGGCAAAAAAGGCCACTCTCGTTAAAACCATATTATGTAAAAGAGTCAACCTAGTGAAATTATATGTTTAATGTGATGCACGCTGTTTTACGTGAAGATGGGGTAGATGATTTCCGTAGAATTCAACACCGTCATCTTATGTAAGTTCCAAGATTCTGTATTGGTTGCCGCCACTTTTATTTATGTGGTCCTTCTGCTAGATCCTACCATATCCTTTAGTTTTTGGGGCAGGTCTAGGTTTTTAGCCGCAAATGGCAATGTAATCTAACCGTTTTTAACATATAAGTCTGACGGGCGAGAATATTTAGTGACCGTAAGGTCACCCTATGAAACATCCCCCTCAGTTAGACAGCGTGCGCAAATATTATGAGGTGAAAGCTCCAGAATCATATAACGATCCTGTCACCATCGCATCATGATCACATATAACAGCACAAGGACAAGTCACGGTATATAAGCGTTGATAAGCACATGTAAGTTTAGGGTGGGGACAAAGATGCAGCTATCCAAATATAGCGACCTTCCCGTGAGGGCGTGGTGGGTTCTAAGACCGCACCCAGTCACTTGTGGAGTTAGAGAGAGAGAGAGAGAGAGAGAGAGAGAGAGAGAGAGAGAGAGAGAGAGAGAGAGAGAGAGAGAGAGAGCTGAATACTGTCCATCACTGGTGTATCGGAGACGGATCATATGAGATCCATACCCGGGGGAATTAACATTTACCTGATGTTAGGCCAGTAACTATTATATACTTTCGCAATGCTTCCTACTTTGGCGGGGTTTTCTAACTAACTAATATCTGAAGGTACAAGGGATGTGAATGGGGTGACCGCCACTTTATTTCTAGCCACACTGGAACCCCAGTAGTTCCAAAGTCAGCTCTAAATAACGTGACGGAGGGAGGTCCAGACAATTAATAAGCCCGAAGACTGGTGGAATGTAGACAGAGACAATTACTCATATAACGGAGGCCTTAAGGTATGTGGCCAATTTATATAATCTAGCCGGGGTGTGGTGTTACACATCTGCTACTCCCAGAAAAGAGACTAACACAAGATCTCTCTGTTGCGGTGGCTGCTGTCATCATGGTGGTGGTTGCAGTGGTGGTGGTGGTGGTAGCAGGTGCAGATTGACTTCTGCGGAAAGCTGTAATGATGCGTGAAGAGGTGGCGGAGGTTGCTGTGGTGAGTCTCCTGATTCTTGCGACCTGAATGAGTTAGCTGGTAGATGTATATGGCACTGAACAGATGTCTGGTTGGTGCACGATGTAGCATTTCCCCGAGTATACTTTTTCCTGTGTAGTGGCTTTGCAGATGGCAGGATTCACGGGTGCTGTGTGGTGAGGTCTAGTTGCGGTGCTGGTGACAGTGGTTGCCATGGAGGTGCTACTGCGCAATGGTGTTTTTGTGGTGAGGATCTCCTTGGCTGTTTCCTCATCAATGGTTAAGTCCGGTTGTGATGCGGAACCATCGGAAATGTCGGCTAATGTTTGTGAAAGCCTAGGTAAAGTTATTGGCACACTTAACACGACTGAAGCTGGTCGGATAACTGTTGATGCTGATGTAGTCAAAGCTGAGGGTGCTACCAGTGTGGTCTTTACTGGTACTACTAGTGTGGTATCTGCTGCAGTGGTGATAACTTCTGGAACGGTTGCTTGTGTGGCTGCGGTGTCAGTTTTAGAATGTGGAGGAGTAGGTTGGCGTCTCTTTGTGGGTGCTTTGTCTTGACCATTCTTCCGATTGGAATTACTTCGTGTGGTATTCGAGCTTCTAATCTCAGAGCTACAATGTCAATTGGTTCGCCTTGTTCTCTGGGTTGAAGACTAACCATAAGAACACAATGTTTGGATGTGGAAGCGTGCATAGCTCCGTACCATGTAGCCAAAAATAAATACTTGCAGTCTGAACAAAACGTGCGCTGAAGTAGATGATCTTGGTTGATATGCAATGTCAAATCCGAGTTGTGAGAAAATGTCTGTCCGCTGTATAACAATGAAGTACACAGAAATTTCTTCACCGTACTCATCTGTGGTTCTTCGGTCGAACTGTCGGATAAGGCAAGATCTTCCGCAAGTGAGATCTCACTTCCGCATTGTTCTGTATCCTTTCGTAACTTTTCATTTTGGTATAGACTTTCCTAATGGCAAAATTAAAGTAATAAGATAAATATATAATAATAAACAGCAAAATTTGGTTTGCGATCCAAAAGTAGCCTAATGCCCAATTTTCCCTAGTGTCGAGTTTGGAGGGAAGATGAGTTCCGAAGCATGATCTCCTCCTTTTATAGTTTTTGGTGACGTCACAGGTGGGCGGATGACCACGCCTGAAGACTTCTGGTTGAATCAGTCATCTCCATAGAAGGATTTTGTGATTTTTATTACCTTGGAGTCTTATTAAATATTCCCTTCGTAAATGGAAGGTAATTATATATACAAAAAGGAAGGAGGGCCGCTCGCATCTCCATTTTGTGGAAAATCGGGTCTCCGATCAACGTTAAAATCGGGAACTACTTATTTCTGTGGATGCTCACCTTTTAATTAGAGTAAGGTGGTTTCCAAGTTAGAGACTTATAAACTTGCCTGTTCAAATTTCTGGCTGGAACACCCGATGGGATGGGGAGAGCATGATTACGTCAGCGGCCTATGACCCCCACACATCACCTCTCGCTTCCTCCATCGCGTGAGTGGTAGCCACGTGGGAGGGTGATTTGCGTGTTTATAGTCTTTGATCTAATTTACCGGAAAACAATGGTGTTGATCACGTGGTTTCTTATTTCGAAAGCACGTGGTTGATCGGAAACTAGGATTGTCTGTTGCTATTAAATGTTGCTGACTAATATAAATTGGTTGCGAAGAGTCGAAGTATGGCTTTCTAAATATCTGTCTAGAACAGCATCCATATCTGTGCGTGGTTTTTATCAGTTGTCTCTTTCTGTGTAGAGTATTTTATTCCAGCCCTTGTTGATTGTTGAGCGGAATTTGTAGGCAAGAGAGTTTTTTTTAACTTTCTCTTATGTATTAAACTGTTCAAGTGTTGATACTGCCTTGCCAAGCCGCGTGATAAAGATTTATAAGCGCGGTAGAATATTTTTAGGTCTTAACCAAAATGATAACAGTTTAACTGACTGTAATCTATTGTTTGGTTTAAACATATCCATGTCTTGCGGGTGTCAAGTCTACTGACCCCGCCAAGCAGGATTGTATTTATCGGGTGGGCAGACTGCCACGCATCCTGCGCACCTAGACATAAACTTAATTATTACAGTACAACTCGGAAAGTGCGTGTAAAGTTGTACAATTACAATACCGTCGTATGGAGATTGTGAAACAGTCTATGTTTCTGTCGTGTTGATGTAGGTTGTAGATACGCGTGGCTGGTTTTCTGCGGATGAATCTTGCACTGTCATGTGGTGTCAAGGTTTTATTGCAGTTGGGGAGGGGCACTGCGGTGCTTGCAGTGACAACTTTATCGGACATTGAGTGTATTCTCTCTGTAATGACTGAGCCTCAAAAAGGCAGGACAGATGGCCTTAGAGCAAGAATGATCAAGAATGGGGCTGTCGTAATTTGAATCAGACCATTGTCGAATTTCATGTTATGTGCCTATGTCGTACTAACTACCGACAACAGACTGCGGTCATCTGGCTCTCACAATAACGAAATCTGTTATTATGTGTAATTGGTATGTTTCGTTCACTGTTATTGCTGATGTCACCTCAAGGGGTGGGGTGTGCCTTACGGTGATGGGTGGTGATGTTCTTAATGGCGTAATCCTTCCGCATATGTAGTTTCCGTGTGACTGCGAAAGTGGTGTGCATAAGGCGAAAAAATGTTGATCTGGTTCTTGTATGCAGCAATGTCTGATGTGGGGAAGTGTGGCGGCGAATGGGATGTTGGTCGTGCGAGGTGGGGGATATTCAGTTTCAAATGAAGAATATGCCGATTCTGTTGATTGTGAAAGTTGTGTGTGCGGATAGTAATTAGCTCACCGCATTCGTGTGGTGGGGGTCTGTTGCGGATTTTATGTCACCATTTTTTCCTGTTGCAAAGGATAGGGGCAGGCTGATTTAATCTGACGATAACGCCCATGTTGTGGATGTGGTGGGTTGTAGATGTTTTCCATTATACCTCCTATAACCGGATATGTAGGTTTAGTATTCACACAATTTATAATTGACATATCCAGGCCTGAGGGCATGTGTATATCTGTTGCTTCTGTCTTTCTGTATTTCTGCTGTGATGTTCTGGCTGCTCACGGGTGGGGTGGGTGGGGGCTGGAGGGGGGCGTGTTGTGGAGGGGATGCCTCCTCGGCGGGGGTGGGGGTGGAGATCTCCTGCTACACGATGGTTGGTACTCTGTCATAGTTTTTATGTACCCGAAAAAATCGAGCTGAGAGTCTGCTGAACAGGCCACCTCCGCGCCCACCTTTGGCCAAGGGGATGACCGAGGTGCAGGAGGCCACCTCTCCTGAAGCAGCGAACTCTCTCATATCTGAGGATGGACAGTCAACAGAGGATGTGTGGAGTGTGAGAAGGATGGGACGTGTGATGTCCGAGCTCGGTGCGGAAATTAGGGGCACCAGTTGGAGTGGTGGTGGTGTCACAGATGTGACTTGGATGGGGGTGGTGTGGTCCAGGGTTTTGGGGGGTTCGAAGGGGGATGCTCCGAGATGTACGGTTTTCCTGTTGTCCATAACTGGTCAAGGCCTCATCAAGCCTCTTCACCTCCATGCCATTTAATATATGTTCCACCCACTGGCGGCATGGCTTCGGGTAGCCTCAGCCTCCACTTGTGGCACCTCTATAATTGGGGTAATAGCTTGAAGTGGGTGTGAATGGGAAGAGGTCGGCAGAACAACTTGTCCATCCTTCCCCTTGAACAATATAAACGAGTCTTCAGATACGACTTCCCAGACCTGATAGACCCACTCTGAGCCCGGTCTGAGGAGGGACAGGGCGAGTACTTAGCTCGTCAGCATCCTCAGCATTAGCAGTTTGTTACCCAACTCCTGGCTTGGTAGTAGAGGGGCCGAATTGGCACCACAGTGCCCCGTGCTAACGTCTGGAATACCTGTTTCCGTAGATACATCTGTCTAGGTGCCAGTGTTACGTGTATCATCCGGTCTGAGCTCTGGCGCCGGGTCATCGCCAACTTCCGACTTCTTACATACTACCACAGAGGAGCCATTCCACTGGTAACTCTGTTTACTTAGCACGTTTGCAGAACGTCGGAGTAGCGTTAATCCAAACCATTTTTTCAGCCCCATAAGGATCTCCATGTACACGTCGGTCATGTCAGGTTTTCTGACGCCGGTGTACAGTGGAGAGTGTTTCTCTCACTAGCTCATGGGTCTGGTCTATCCTTTGCCGCATGAGCTCTACATAGAGAGAGGGTGAATTTTTTTTCCCTGGAATTCTGGACATGGCCAGATCCAAGGGTAAGGCTAATTCACGGTCTAACATTAACCGAGCAGGGGTATAACCTGTGCTGGAATCTATTGAAGTGCAGAGCGCCATGAGTCCATATGGGAGTCAAAGATCCCAATCGCGACAATCACGGTGTGTTTCCCTAGTCAACATCACTGCGAGAGTTCTATTGAAACTCTTTACCATCCCGTCTCCATGTGGATGATATGGTGTTGTTCTGGTTTTGACTATGTGAAACATTTTGCAGAGCTCGGAGATCAACTGGCTCTCAAAATTACTACCTTGGTCGGAATGTAACTCATAGGGCATTCCAAAATGGTAGAACACATTGCTGGACAGAACCTCCCTACTGTGGATGCCTCTTGGTCCAGTAAAGCAAATACTTGCAATACGAGGATGCATTTGTTTCCTTCATCCATCATATCCATGGCACCGAGCAAGTCAATAGCCACCCACTCCCACGGTGCACCCACAATATTAGTTTGTAATGCTGTGTTGTGGTGCTGGCCAACAGCGCATCTTTGACAGGGGGACGCTTTTGGTGACCCAAGCCTTGACACTATCGCGTATCCTGATCCAGTGAAATCTTTGTTTAATCCACTCCGTTGTCCTTTCCATGGCTAAGTGACCGGCGTTGTCATGTACCTGTTCCATTATCATGGCCTTATAATGCTAAGGAATTATTATGTAGAGAATGTCATTGTACACATGGCACTCCCCAAACCGCTGATAATAATACTTAGCCATTGTGGATAAAGGACTGACAGATTCCTTCGAAGGACATACCCCTCTTGGATCAACACGTAAATTCCTCATGTGTGCGCATCTGATGTTTGTTCATGAGCAAGTTTCTCCATATTCCAGTCTGCGCATCACAGTTCTGGGAATATGGGAGCTGGCTGTGTTGTATGCATCATGGTGGTGGCCACTTCTTGTTCATCCTCAAGCCAAATTCTGCTCAAGGCATCAGCATTTCCATGCAGCTTGCCGGGTCTATGAACAACATTGAAGTTAAAGGCCGGCAGGGATTCCTGCCACCACGCTACCTGGCCCTCTAGATGTTTTAGGTTTATGAGCCAGCATAGTGAGGCATGGTCTGTACGTAGGGTAAATGGGCGTCCATACAGAAAGTGTTTGTAGTACTTAACAAAGTGCACCGCAGCTAATAGTTCTCACTTAGTGGTTGCGTAATGGTTCTCCATATTATTCAGAGTACTTGCTCCATTCCATCTTCTTTGACCTGTGATAGAACATCGCCAATCGCATAAGCGGACGCATCAGTGTCCAAGATGAAATCGATATGCTAGGGTTAAGATGAACAAGAATAGGTGCAGTTGTTAACAGGTCTTTCAACGCCCTGTAGGAAACCTCACACTCACTCGTCCACCCGAAGGGTGGATCCTTTTCAGTGATCTGGAACACGGGAGACACAATCTCACTGAAGTGACGGATGTACCAGCGATAGTACTAGCAGAGCCTGAGGAAACTTCGTGTGTTAGTTACAGAAGTTGGAGTCTACCAGTCTGCCACTGCTTGGGTTTTTGAAGGTTGTGTGGCCACTCCATCTGTGGATATCACATGTCCGAGGAATTCGACACTTTGACGGAAGAAATGACACTTCTTGCATTTGAGCTTGAGGTTGGGGGTATGGAACCGCATTAGTATCTTGTCCAAATTGGACACGGTCTGCTCAAACGAAGAGCTAAAAATGATAACATCGTCGATGTAACAAAGACAGATCTCCCATTGCACGGTAGTTAATACCTGTTCAATGAGATGCTCGAATTTTCCTGGAGAGTCGCACCCACCATAAGGCATCTTGTGGAATTGGAAAAGACCATCTCTAGGCAGTCTTCTCCCTGTCAGCCTCATCCATGGCTACCTGCCAGTATCCGCTTGCCAGGTCAAGTGCACAGAGACATCTGGCATCGGACAACGAATCTAATGCCTGATCTATCCTCATGTGACGTGGATCAACCGGGCGGGTACTGGCCATCCCAGCCAAGCTGGGTATGGGCTGCCCGTCCTAGAGTCTTTCCCATAAGCACACGCCCCTGGGTAGGGCTATAAGCATATATGGGCCTATACGAGAGGCATAGCGTTGTAAAAATGACTACATTCGTTAGAATGCTCGGATGCTTCATCGATGACACACGTGTCAAGAATGGAGGCGAGTGTGTACCTCTAGTGTACAGAGTTGGTACTCGTAAATACCTTTAATCTATCTATTTTCTTCGTTCGGTACCGATCAGGACTAGAATTTGACAAGCTTTTTAAAACTTCAAACCATTTTAAAATCAGTTCAGAAATGATGGCCGAGTGATCGTCCCTTTTCCCCATCAAATCATGCTCAAAATATTTCTATAATGTCGTAATCGTAAATATATATATCCAGATGTCACTCTACACATCTATACATATAGTAATACATAGATAATTGTGTATTCGTCACAGTATTCTAGCGCGCTGATTGGTTGGTACAGCGATCTATGCTTGATTCAGGCAGCCAGCTCTGACGTCCCAGCGAGTATAAAAGGGGGTGAAATTCAAAGATCAGGAGGATCGTCGGCGTGGAGGCCGAGAGTCGAGGACTGGCCCTAAGAGTGGGAGCTTGACGAGTGGACCGGAATACCGACGGATAGATACAGCACATAATCTCGGTTCCGCATGGCTTTCAGTTCAGCTCACCCCAGAAAGCAGTTCTCGGCTAATCCACACTAATTAATTATGGATGCTCCCGGATGGCCATCCGGGAGCAATAATAAACTAAAATCATGGTTCCCATTCACAAACACCTATAAACGGAACTTTCTGCGGGAGGGTCTTCGGACCCATTATGTAAACGTCTACATAATGTAGAGCAGCGATGTTTCTTGGTGGATGACTCACCGGATCTGCCGACCACGCGGGAGTGGAGATCAAACCACCACATTGCATGTCGTGCTGCCACCTTTGTAAATTTTTTTACCACAGCTGAGTAGACTTTGCCTGGTGCGCCACAAGAGCTATGTGACGTACCCCACACCGTATGCTTCCATATTGTAGATATGGGATTGTCTTGTGGGAAGTCATGACCCCGCTAGGTGTCTTATATCTTCGAGTAAGTCCTAAGAGAAATTTATGATTTGAAAATACCAGGTGAGCTAATGGACCGGTTGACTTTATACTCTCAATATTTAGTTTATTATTACTAGTTGACATTAGCTAGTGCTGATGATATTCAGTTTCTAGTAAATGGATGGTGTGTGAATGTAGCACACTCAGGATTGTTGGATAAAGTTTTATCGTCAAATTGAAATAGTTGAATTGATTGAAATGAGTCCCACGGTTCTGAGTTGATGTGTATCTGGAAATAGTTTTAGATGAAAGTTGTTGCTGTTCAGTCGGCACACACTTTTATGATATTCAGCAGTTGTTTGAATCGATAGTTTGGAAAATAATCGAGGTATAAGAATCACTGGAATCGAACGTGACAAAGGGACGTAGTTGATGACGTTAGGCATTCTGATTCTCACAAGAGAATAGAACAACATCAGCTGGCAATGAGATCATACAGCTCATGTGTCTATTAACTCTAGCATCCTACAGGCTTATCCATCAATAGGCAATGGACACGACATGGACATTGTAGCGTCCTGTAGGAATTAATAACATAATCGGAATTTGTATATCAACTATATGTCACTCATACAATGGCATGCAGCAACAACACATTCCGTAATGTGGTTAGTTAGCTGATAGATCGCATCAAATCAGAACCAGCTACCACCGCTTTGTCTATGTGAGGCATCATCTCCATAGAAGAATAGCACATTGTTTGATTGGTCAGAATGACGTCACGATCAATGAGCGTCGATCAAACTCTGTAGCAGAGAATTAAATAGAATAGGTTTTGGAATTGAAATCGAAATACAGGGATCGTTGATTGGTCAGAACGACCCATGTTTATTAGGTAGAAACTTCTAGGAAGAAATAAGCAGAAGTTGATTGGTGGACTGATTGTCCGGCCCAATCAAGCTGTGCTTATAACATACCTAGAAGAGTCATTTAACGGATTCAGGAGGAATCTAATTATTATGATAGTTATATAACTTGGCTAGAGTGCCAAGATAAGTTGTATATAAGTCAGGATTTCAGACTTATAGATTATTCAATCCACCATCGTGAATCACTGAACGTCACGCTGACGTTCAGCACTGTGAGCTATTGCTTGGCATAACAGAGCTCTGTTGTACTTTGAGTTAGGTTAGCACTGATTAATATCATACATCGATTGTACTAGTTTGCTTGTGAGCACATTTTGCTCTTACATTAAAGTCTTGTATATTTGTGAATAAAAAGTTTAACTTACGTATATTTAAGTTCGGCATAATCAAATTTGTTAGTATTAGGAACCTAGTCTTGAACTGGAAGAAACATCCAGTCCTTACCTGAGGAACATCACGTCAGATAGGCCCAGCAGTCAATAGTAAATATCGTCACCTACCATCTGTCAGACGAGGCGAGCCAGACTGCTTTCCTCCCTCTCCGTTACCGATAACTGTTGTCGCAGCAACATTATCGGGTTACCGGTAACGAAGCGGGATTCACTACTGATGAAGAAGACGTCGTCATAGAACCCCGAAGATCAGAAAATCTTCAATATGTACATGCATAGAAATATTAGATATAGTAACCCTAGCTGTTAATGGGTTATGTTTAACTTTCATGCCTCCGTCGCCGGACAGGGAACTTTCTTCACACTGTTTAAATCCTGATTTAGTTATAGAGATGATCTAGTAGACAATACTTCATTGCTTTGTGTTACCGTCCTGAGTTTGTACCGTATCATCATGGAATCAGCACGCGGAGACCCATCTACGAAATCCAGCTGCGGGAATCTGCATGTGTAAACCTTCCATCCTCAGAGAACGTGTTGACTAGCGCTACGTGTATGTGACGTCTCAATTTCAGTAATATAGTAGCCTGTTCCGTCCAGGTAACTACTAGGTACTCAAGTAACTATACATAGTATGTCTCTATACTTTGAGCCCGGCATGCTATCGACTAACCTTGACTATTCAGCTCGATAGGATAGGTTAACATGGTCAGGGACAATTTCTTCATTAGGAGACATATAGTGTACGCCTCTTTTCCGGCTGTGTGGTAATATAGCCCTGCACACCGGCAAGGTTGTTTAAAATTGGCCAAATACCTATAGGGCCTCATATTTATCTCTTTCCATGATCCACTCAGCCGCAAGGCTTCTTAATTGTTTGGATATCCCACCCGCACATTGTACTGATCTGACTCTAGGAAACTATCTTAGGTTTTCGAGCAGTGACAGTCAAAGTGCGGGTTTACATGCATCTCCCGCTGTATCTTCGGATACTTAGTAGTTAGACACTTTGCCAAGGGAGGAAAGCACTGCGAAAACCTATAGTTATTATTATTATTATTATTATTATTATTATTATTATTATTATTACTATTATTATTATTATTATTATTATTATTATTATTATTATTATTATAGTAGGATGTATTATTCCCGGCCCGCAGTGCATATTGGGCATATTGGAACATAAACCTAACGCCAGGTCAATAATTAAGGTCCATAGGATTGGTGATGGATGAGACACGCATCTCCACCAACCCGTTGAAGTGTCTGGGCAAGATCTTGGAATCTGCTATGCCCGTATGGGAAGGACACTCTCGGTGGATATTCGTCTCTCTACCCCCCCCCCCCGATATGTGATATGTCAGTCATTAAATTTGCTTGTGCAAAATGTAGCCATCGTCCAGTGATGTTTTATGTGGTTATGAAGCAGGGCATCTGGAGTCTCACCCAGTTCAGATGTGTTGTGAAGTAACATGTATGCCGCTATACATGGAGGCAGATGCTTTCTAAGGCAACCTACAGGAAGTGGGGCGTCTGCGCACGTTGGATAGCCATGTCTAATGATAGGTAGGAATCTCTGCCACATGTGGCCTAAACTAGTTCTCGTTTCTAACATCTAAATGGTAGGTTAGGAATGGCAGAAGGCCTGCATAAATGAAAGCGGCACCTACCAATGCAGTATCTTGGAATGACATAAGGCGGGGACCTGTGAATCCTCCAGGAATCTCTCGCTCTTCTTCACGTAAACCAGTATGCATCACGTTAATTATATTTTCACTAGTATGGTCTTTTTCCCTTGCATTTTTGTTGAACAAAAGAGTGGCCCTTTTTGCCAGCTCTTTTCCTCCGCTTCGGCGTCGAAGGCATTTTCCTGCAATGGAGGCTATTACCTCTCGCACCAACAATTAGCATCTACGTGATCAGAGCCCATGCGAGGCACATCCCTCTCATAACATCGGGAGTCTTTTTCATTTGTATCATGAAAGTATAATAGCTTATATTAAGTTAATCAGTGTCCTCGTTGTGCGGATGCCTCCCTTGCAGGGTTACCTCTCGGGATTTACGAATCTGAGTGGTACCTCCGGCGACACCACGTTCAAAGTATATTAGCTAGCTCTACTTTATGTATTATAGTATATGCTCATACACTGTCAAATGATCTACCCTTGTTTGACAAACTATTATTTCTCTTTTTATATATATATTATTCTCCATAGTTTATATTAACATGGAAAGACATACCGGTGACACTATTAGCTGGGATGACACCATGCAGTTTAATCTTAGCAGCAATGGTCGCATGGCCCCACCAGAATGATTGAGTTCCACCGGCCTTAGGAGCCATTCTATGTATTTCGCGGAGTGACATCCCACGGGATCTGGAACCCCTGGACTCGGAGATAGCCCGCTCCCTCATTCATCATGCACATGTGGCGTGACGGGCGGGTACTTCGTACCGGAATGACCCGACGATATCCCACGAGCTACACTAGGTACCGGATATGTGTCTTTGATGCTTAGATCATTAAGGCAGCAGGAGTCGATACAAAAACGCAAAGATCCGTCTTTCTTGCCTGCAAGTACTATGGGACTGGCCCAGGGGGATGCTGAAGGCTCTATTATGCCCGTTCACAACATATTGTTCACTTGTTGGTGTGCTTCTGTCTCTTTATGTATGGGAGATGACGTACCAGCTGTCGTTCAGGTCGGTTGTTCCTGGTGTCAATGGAGTGAAGCATGAGGTGAGTTTCTCCCAGGTCCATGTCTCCTGCGGAAAAACTCTCCTGGTATTTAAACAGGATCCATCGTACATCACGTTTGTGGGATTGGGTCAGTCCAACTGTGGCATACAAATATAGGTCATGCAGGTGTTCCGGTATGTTGTCATCAGAAGCTGCTGTTGTTGTAGTTGTAGTGGAAGCCGTTTCCAGGGAAATCACGTCCACCAAATGGCCGCAGTGAACACTGGGGACAAGCGTTATAGGATCGGCTGTTCCATTGAATGCTCTGAATGGTATATAAATTTTGTTGCTGGTGTCCACTATCATCTGTGGACTCACGCATTGGGAGTGTGATCATGTATTCAGGGTCGGGTTCCAGCATGGCTGTGTATGTGTTATCTCCTAACTGTGCTGTGGTGGTCCATATAATTTCCTCCTGTCCTGGCTCAACTGTTGCTGTTGAAGCTAAAATTACCGCACATGTGTTGTACAGTGATGATTTCGGTCCAAGAGGTATGCGACGGCCATGTATATCTAATTCCTGTTGTCTGCAGTGAATGACAGCTTCACTGGTTTTGAGAAAATCAGAACCTAATAGGGCATCGTTTCGGCTATAGGCGATGACAACTCGCTGAATGAATTGCATCTCTTCTATCTGTATCACGATGTTTACAATACCAGCCACCGGAATGTCAGCTCCCACGGCTGTTTGCAAAAATATGTTAGAGGACCTAAGGGGTGGTCTCTGCTGTGGTGGGATGCTCTCATAGAGACGCTTGTTAAAAACGGTGATAGAAACGCCAGTGTCTACTGTGGCACTCGTAGATATTCCACCGAACAAGCAAGCACACTTTGCGGTGTTCTTGCGAGAGTCTCCAAGAATGCTGTGTGCGGAGTCTCCTTTGCTGCGTTTGAGCCTTGTATGAGGGTGGCCTGTTTCTCCATAGCTTCCGTGAGTGCAATAGATGGCTGAGTGAGGAAGAAACCACCCAGCGTCGTTGCTGCTGATTTTGCTTAGGCGACGGCGAAGCTTGGGGTAGCAGTGGTGCTATGTCAATGGCTGGTGGTGTATACTGTGAATTGGTGTAGACAGCAGTTTGGATAGGACTGGAATGGTGTGGACATTTTACAAGCTGAGCCACTTTGGACAATGCATCAGAGGATGTATTAGGTGAAGTGCAAAAGAAACAATGTCATCATGTTGACCTTTTGTTGTGGTTTCTTTTGCATACCCATGATGTGGAGTGCTGTTTTCCATCCGTGTCGCTACTACTGCTGCTTGGTGTTGGAGAGAATGATGAAGGTAGGTGTGTATTGCATACCACCAGAGGGCACCGTGTGTTAAGTGCCTGGCGATTGGTCATGGTGCTTGAATAAACGTTGTTTCAGTGGAGGTGCTACAACTAACCACTGCCGTTTTACATAGAAAAGACGGTTTAGTAGATGCAGTTATTGCTGGGTCACACCTTTTTGCGAAGGGGGAGATTGTGAGATCTGCGGATGCAGTGCACATCGTAAGCTCCGGATTGTGTGAAGCCGATGTTTGTGTAGTGCTTGATAATAATGAGGTAGGCTTTGCGGTTGTAATTGGTTTATCCACCTGGCGTTGTTGTTGATAGACCGTAGTTGAGTCAGGTTTCAGGAAGGGGCACTGAAGTGACTCTCTAATCAGTGCCCATTCTAGTTTAACGGATGCTCTGACAGCGGTGTTCGTCGATCAATTGCCAGTGCGGTGGAGATGTGTATGTGTGTGTGTGTGTGTGCGCGTGCGCGTGCGCGTGCGCGTGCGCGTGCGCGTGCGCGTGCGCGTGCGGGTGCGCGTGCGTGCGCGCGCGCGCGTGCGTGTGTGTGTGTGTGTGTGTGTGCAGGGTTTGGAGAATGTTCCTTCCAATGGCCTATCTGACCCCATCCAAAACACATGTTTGGTGGCTGCGTGCGTGCGTGCGTGCGTCCGTGCGTGTGTGCGTGCGTGCGTGCGTGCGTACGTGCGTGTGGCGTACATTGCTGCTTGATGATGGACGTGTAGTGTGCTGTGTTGCAACGCCTGTACTGAGTCTATTGCCGTTGTGGTGCTGGTTTCCGCGTCCTGGGGCATTGTTGTGGCCTCCACGATGGATCTGGCCACGCTCTCTTCCTCTAGGCACGTGATCTCCTTGTTGCGGTGCTGTACTTGCATCTGTAGTGGTGGTTGTGTGTGAGTTGTCGGTTGTTTCACGAGTTTGGCGTCATTTAACTCATTGAGAGGGTGTAGTTGGCGGTAAGCGATCTTCTCTCTCTTGAGGAAGTTTTCAATCCGCACTGCTGTTGCAATGAGTGTTTGTAGATTTCCGTGCTCCATAATGAATAGTTTTTCCTTAAGGTCTGGTTCTCCACTTAAAGCATCAATAAAAGTATCCGATGCAGCTTGCTAATTCCAGGAGAGTTTCTTCAGCATGTCTCCTCAGGTTCTTTAACTGAAGATGGCTGGTCTCTCCCAATGCTGTGTCTCCGAATCTCTCGGACAAGGCGCTTTCCAATTCTGTGTATATAGGTGTGAGATCTGACCCCATATCTGCCAGTACATGCAGAGCTTTCCCTGACAGTTTGCCGGCCAATTACTCTCCCATTTGTTGATCCGTCCATCTCTTTGTGTGGCTTATATTTTCAAATTGGAGGATAACTCGGCCGGTACCTTGATAAGGAACTATGGGTGCAAATCCAGGTTGCGGCACGGGAAATAGTGGGGTTCCTGTATATATGAGGGGAGACTCCTGTCTGTGTGGTTCAGGGCAGTAAGTCGGTAAGGATGACCATGCAAGCTTCCTAACTGGTGTAGGATGGTGAATTGAAGGCGGTGTGTCATGCATCTGTCGTGCTGGATCCGCAGGTCCCTGCGCGGGTCCTCCTCTATACGGTGGTGGTGTAGGGGAATGATGAGGCCGCTGTGTGTGGTGTGTGTGAGTGCTGCTTCTGGGATTTGTAGGCTGTGGTGTATCCGAATTCCAGTAGTCGTACCGCGGTACCGATGGGTAGTGGGGAGACGAAGTTCTAGTTGGTGGAGATGAGGCCACAGCGCATGAGGGGCGAGCCATTAGTCACCGCTAAGTTGACACAGTGATCTTATTGGGCATGTAGGCTGTGTATGTGGCCCCCGTGATGACGGTGATGCAGCAAAGGTGTAGAGTGCCTAGCACGGATGTCAGACAGTGTGATATAAGATGTACCCGCCCGGGAGGCATCACCGAAAGCCTCCTCAGTGATCGGCGAGTACTCTTGTCATCGTAATATAGGTGTTTCCTCCAGTTCGGAGTAATTTAGTGCAGCACAGGTGAGTGCTCGGGCAAACCCTTCCGTCGTAATACTCCACCTCTGAATCGAGGGAGGGAGTACTGTTCATAGTAGAATGGAGACCGGGATATACGAGTACTGAGCATGGGCGGGAGTTCACTTCATATTCGAGCCCCACATTGAGTGACACTTGTAGCCTCTGGGCGTGTGCGCTGGTCCGCCGGATACTCCTGTTTTGCGGTACCACCAGTTTGTGGTGTGTTGGAATAGGGCTGCTGTTTAGCTGTGGATCTCGTGGTTGCGAATCAGGTGATGTGCGTTGCCACATTATACAGAGACCGACTTCTAGAGCCGGTGGAACGTTCATGGTCCATTGCGGGCATGTGACCATCGCCGCGGAAGTTGAACCTCATGTTCTCATCCTCGCTGTTGGTGTCACTGGTGTGATGGTCCCACAGCTCCATTTAGGGCCGGGACATAATTAAATAATACAATAATTAATACATGCAGCAGTCAAGCAATCGTACTCGTTTGCTACTACATGGAAGAAGTATAGTTCATGGGGTCAAGTTGACGACTCGTCATTGTGGTCCTTGCCAGAGGTATCTCAGAGTAATATCCGTAAGGCATCCCCGCAAAGGAGGATCATAATGTGGCTACTTAGCATGTTTAATATAAACCCAATTAACCCCTACAAACATTTTTGTTGTGAGAGGAAAGTACCTCGCACGGGCCTCCGTCACAGGAAAACGCCTACAACGCCAAAGCGGAGGAAGAGAGATGACAAAAAGGGGCACTCTCTTGTTAAAACCATATTACGTAAAATGTTCAACCTAGTGAAATTGTATGTTTAATGTGATGCACGCTGTTTCATGTGAAGATGGGGGTGGATGATTTCCGTAGAATTCAACACCGTCATCTTATGTAAGTTCCAAGATTCTGTATTGGTAGCTGCCGCTTTTATTTATGCAGTCCTTCTGCTAGATCCTACACTATCATTTAGTTTTTGGGTCCAGATCTAGGTTTTTAGACGCAAATGGCAATGTAATCTAACGGTTTTTAACATATAAGTCTGATGGGCGAGAATGTTCAGTGGCCGTAAGGTCACTCTATGAAACATCCCCCTCAGTTAGACAGAGCATGCAAATATCATGAGGTGAAAGCTCCAGAATCATATAACGATCATGTCACCATCGCATCATGATCACATACAACAGCACAAGGACAAGTCACAGTACATAGGCGTTGATAAGCACATGTAAGCTTAGGGTGGGGACAAAGATACAGCTATCCAACGATAGCGAGCTTCCCGTGAAGATATGGTGGGTTCTAAAACTGCATCCAGTCACGTGTGTAGTTAGATGGAGAGCTGAATCCTGTCCATCACCGGTGTATTGGAGACGGATCATATGAGATCTGTACCCGGGGAACTAACATTTACCTGACGTTAGGGTTAAGTAATTTCCCCCCAGAGATGCATTACAGTCCAGTAACTATTATATATTTTCACAGTGCTTCCTACTTTGGCGGAGTTTTCTAACTAATTAGTATTCGAAGTTACAAGGGAGGTGAAGGCAGTGATCGCCACTTTATTTCTAGCCACAGTAGTTCCAAAGTCAGCCCTAAATAATGTGATGGAGGGCGGTCCAGACAATTAATAAGCCTGAAGGCTGGTGGAGTGTAGACAGAGACAATTACTCATATAACAGAGGTCTTTATGTGGCCAATTTATATAATCTAGCCAGGTGCGGTGTTACATATCCGCTACTCCTGGAAAAGAGACTAACACAAAATGTCTCCTACTGAGTAATCGTCCGTACTACTATAAGCCTATCATGACGAGCTAAAACAGTCCAGGTTTAGTCGACCGCATGCCATGTTTGCGTAATGAGAACATGATTAGCAATCCCAGTGAAAAATTGATACTGTGTGGGGAACAATGTGGTGTGGATGTTGTTGCTGTATAGTGTAACCTAATGATACTGCACTCCAAGTCTTGAAGGGATATAGATGGTGTTAACAATGCGGATGCATTCTGATGGATCACAAGACGAGATGCATCGAATAGCTCACACGATGCACCAGGCACGATGTTCCCTAGCTGCGGTCAAGAATGTCTAAAAGACTAACACACGATGTGCGGATTAATTACACCACTGGTTAGCATGGTACGGCAGGTCTGACCAGTTACCATCGAGCACGTCACTCACCCCACATAATGGACAATGAGCTACATCAGGGCCAAAAGGCCCATCCGCATGAAAGGCCCCTTTGCAGAACTACTGGCTTCGACTACCTGACTTTACTTTCTTTATTGCCCACCAGGTGATATCCTCCCGGGAGCTTACAAAAACTGGTGGTTGCAGATGTGGTGGCTAGTACCCCAGAGATGCCGAATGCTCAAAACCGAATGGCACCGCAGCAGCTGTCTAGGGTCTGCTGTAGTTAGCAGTACTATCCACTCGTCCTCTCAGACCAGGTACCTCACCACCACCTTACTGCTGCTGAATCTGATTTTTCAACACCTTTTATACTGCCTGTGACGTCACAGCTGGAACGTCACAGCCAATCAGTGAGCGTGCTTCAGAGGCAGGGAAGTGGTTCACGTGACACGCTATCGTACCCATGCACTGAGAGCATGTATGCGCTAAGCCTATGGGGTTCGATATTTTGAAAGGAATTCGCTGGCTTAATTCGCTGTAACTCGGCCAATTCTGGATCGATTTTAAAATAGTAAAACGTATTGGAATCCTCGCTTCATTCCAGGCATGATGGAGCCCAAGTACGGCAAGAAAGGTGTACTTTAAAGTAATTACGTGTACCAACTCGGTGCAAAATAAGATGCTATTTCTCTCCAATGCTAATGTGCATTTGCTAGCAATATCTGACACCCACGCATGCACGCTATGCGATCTCGCAGGCTTAGTCGTTTTACGAACCTCTCATATACGGCTCTATACATGCGTACCATCCTACCGGGGGGGGGGGGGGGGCACGTTTGGAATGTACCCAGCCCGGCGGTTCCATACCCTGACTGGCTGGGATGGTCCGTATCTTACCGGTCGATCTGTGGTACACATGTATGATCGCGAGGCGTGTGCCTCTGCATCCACCACCAGCCCCATCCCCATACCACGCATGGAGTCCTGTGCCGCCAGAGGGCACAAACTTAATATCTTCCCGTATATAGCAAAGACCAGACTCGGTAAGAACAGTTTCTGCTGTAGCGCAGATCGCCCAGTCAGGTACGGGCCACCCCACCCAGGCTGGGTACAAAACGGCCGGGCCAGGTACATTCCGAGCACACACCCTGTGTAGGACAGTACGCGTGTATAGAGCCATATAAGAGGGGCTCTTAAAGACGGCAGAGTCCGAGAGATCGCCTAGCAAGCATGCACGGCGTCAGAGATTGCTTGACAACGTGCGTTAGTATTGGTAAGCATGCCATCTTATTTTGTACCGAGTTGGTACTTGTAATTGCTTCAAACTGTGCATTCCTCGATGTTCTTGGTCATCTATCATGACCATTATGAAGCAAGGATTCCAAATCTTTTTACCATTTTGAAATCGGTTCAGAAATGGCCGAGTTATCCTTAATTGAGCCATCAAATTTCTTTCACAATATTGAATGCATAGGCTTAGAGCATGCATACTCTCAGAGCATGGGTACGATAGCGCGTCACGTGATCCGCTTCCCTGCCTCTAAAGCTCGCTCGCTGATTGGCGGTGGCGCTCCGGCTGTGACATCACAAGCAGTATAAAAGGCGCTGGAAAACCAGAAATCATCAGTGAGAAAGGGAGAGACCCGTGGTCGTGTGTCTCTCAGAGCAGACCAAGTCATCCTCGTTTCTGGAACCCACTCACCTCATCCGCAAAATAGTGTTATAACTAAATTAAAGAAAGGTTCCCTCACCAAGTGACACCACAGAAGGACATTTAATGCAGATGGGCTTTTTGACTATCATGTAAGATCTCTAAATTAGTATGTGAGATAGTGGTGATTACGGATAACTCGCCAGATCTGCCAAGCCACGCTGAAAAGTAGTGATACAAATTCCGCACATGGATTGTGTACAACTCTTAACATTTTGACCACAGTTTAGAAGGAGCATTGCCCGGTGCACCGCACGAGCTATGTGGTGCCTCTCGCTTTGAATCCACAAGAATGTTCATGCATACATCAACTGCTAAAACGTAGCCCTTCATGATTAAGGGAAACTTCAAAATCCGCAAACTTGCGGAACTTTCTCAATATCTGCATAAATTATATCTACTAGCCATCTACATCCGCAACAGTTCTCCCTCACCGTTCTCGAGAGTGAGCCGCATCAACAAGTTCGCCTGCGGATATACCCGTAGCAGCTAACTTCCGTATCCTGCCATCTCGCGTTCCAATTGTGTTACGCTTCAACTTTTTCCTACCGATGACTAATAGGTACTCGGTTTTATTATTATTATTATTATTATTATTATTATTATTATTATTATTATTATTATTATTATTATTATTATTATTATTATTATTATTATTATTATTATTGTATTGCTTTTGTGTAACAGGTACTGATGACTGATAGGTACCTCCCGGTCATTTGAGTCCGCATTTTATAGTTTATTATTATTATGTATATATTATTCTTATTTTTCGTGCTCATAAAGCACCGCCAAGGTCATGTGACCTGATATTTTGACTGTAATGTGATAAGTTAGTAATATGGCAGTAGCCATCCAAGTTATATTGTTTTGCTTATTTTATAGAAAAACTCTTGGACCGCGTTATCACTAGGTTACACTATGCAGCAACAACATCCGCACCACCTTGTTCCCCGCACAGCGTCAATTTTTCACTGAGGTCGCTGTTCTTGTTCTCACTATGCGAACATGACATGTGGCCGAGTAAACCTGGATTATTTTACCTCAATGGGATAGGTCTATAAGTAGTTGGGGACGATTACTCTGTAGGAGACATTTTGTGTAAGTCTCTTTTCCGGATGTAGCGGATAAGTAACACCCCACACTGGCAAGGTTGTATAAATTGGCCATATACCTTAAGGCCTCCTAATTCTTTGAATATATGAGTAATTGTCTCTTTCTACGCTCCCCCAGCAGTAAGGCTTAATAATTGTCTGGACCTCCCTCTGAGACGTTGGTTAGAGGTGACTCTGAAACTACTGGGGTTTCAGAGTGGTTAGAATCAAAGTGTTGATCACCGCAAACATTCTCTCTGTATCTACGGATACTGGTTAGCTTAGACATCCATGCCCAAGTAGGAAAACACTGCGAAAACATTATATTATTTTAACACCAGGAATGCATTCTTTGGGCAATCTACATTACCATAAAGACAGGTAAATGTTAGTCCCATGGTGCGGATCTCACATGGTCCGCTCCCGACAAACTAGATGACGGACAGGACGCAGATCGCCATCTAACTCAATAAAGTGACTGAGTGCGGTCTTGGAACCCACCACGCCCTCACGGGAAGGTCACCGTAGTTGGATATCTGTCTCTTACTCCCCCACCATAAACTTATATGTGCTTTTAAATGCTTATGTAATATAACTTGTCTCTGTGCTGTTATATGTGGTTGCGGGATGGTGATTGGCAGGATCGTTATATGATTCTGGAGCTGCCACCGCGTAAGATGTCCGCACACTGTCTCTCTGAGGGGGGGGGGGGGGGGGGGGGGGGGGGTCCGTGAAGCATACGGGCACCGAGCATTTCCGCCAGTCAGACTTATGTATTAAAGATAGGTAGGAATCCCAGCCACTTGCGGCCTAAGCTTGAAATATGGACCTAAAAAATAAATGATAGGATATGATCTAGCAGAAGGACCACATAAATAAGGCGGCGACTACCAATAACAGTATCTTGAAACATACTTAAGGTGACGGTGTTGAATTATGCGGAAATCATCCACCCCATCTTCACGTAATTCAATGAATAACTTATAATTTCACTAGGTTGACTCACTTTACCCACCTTAGCATAAGTTTGAACAAGAGAGTGGCCTTTTTGCCATCTCTCTTCCTCAGCTTCGGCGTTGTAGGCGTTTTCCTGTGACGGAGGCCCGCGCGAGGCACGTTCCTCTCGCAAACAAACATATCTGTGTTAGGGGTATAATGGTTTGTATTAAACTAATTAAGTGGCTGCGTTACGACCCTCCCTTGCGGGGATACCTCGCTGATTATACCGATCAGAGATCAGTGAGCTACCTCTGGAGAGGATCAATTAGGTAAACATCACATTAGTCTTATGTACTGACTCCCTCCAAAGCAGCAAACGAGTACGATTGTTTGCTCCTTTAACAGATTTTAGCAGCTTCTAGCCAAGGTCAGACAACCCGACTTTCTCATTTTGAAGTGATCGATAGTTCGTGCTTGTCCATCCATAGGCACTATCTAAATAGCGTTTGAAGAAATAATAAGTATATCCGTACTATTTAATACTGATAACATATAAACATAAAAACATATTGAGCCAGATATCTTTATAGTCCACGGTTTCCCTTTCAACCATGTTCGATTATTTAAGCCGAAACTGCGTATATTATTATGGCAAACATGGGATCCGTATGCCACGGCGTTGCTTTAATGGACAGCACCTAGAGCAGAGAAGACACCAATGTTCGCCACAGGAAACTAGTTGAAAGGGCGAACGGAAGCCATAGAAAAAAATTCCAAAACCGAGCATTCGTAAAATTCAGACACGGTAATTGCATTTTATTGTAGGGCTTAAGCAGTTACGTCCTGATAGTTAGTACGTCTGTGCTATATAATGCGATATCGCTTAACTGAAACTTGCCTATAATGGGGAGAGGGTTTTTGGACGAAATGATGGTGGTTAGTTTAGGACGGGTGGATGGGCGGACGGGCGGGATGGTTGGTAGGAGAGAGGGAGAGAGCGAGCGAGCGAGAGAGAGAGAGAGAGAGAGAGAGAGAGAGAGAGAGAGAGAGAGAGAGAGAGAGAGAGAGAGAGAGAGAGAGAGAGAGAGTAGGGAGAGAGAGGGGAGGGGGAGAGAGAGAGAGAGAGAGAGAGAGAGAGAGAGAGAGAGAGAGAGAGAGAGAGAGAGAGAGAAAGAGAGGGGGGAGAGGGAAGGAAAATGGAAAATGGATGGTAAGGGGAGGGGAGGGAGAAAGGAGATGGAGAGGGGAGCGGGATGAGAGGGGAAGGGGGATGGGAGGAGAAAGGTAGAGAAGAGAAGAGATGAACACACACATGAACACCATGAGGGGAACAATCACACAAGAGCACTCTTCTAGATTAGAAGTTCCGTTGAACATGGTAATAGACATTCTTTTGTTTGCGATATTGCGATGCATCGTGATAATACGGACAGACTTATTATTTACACTTTCCGATATTTGAAGACGCCTTTATGGATGGGGTAGCTATTTACTTCAGTACCCTGATAACGCAGATTACTGGACCGGTATTTGACCAATGCTGGGCCAATCAATCGCCTGTGCTATCAGGCGAGCAAGGTCATTTGAATTACGGAATTCTGTAGAATTTTATTTAACTAGTTTGACTGAGAGAGGCTGTTATCTATTGCACGAACAGTTGACCTTTATCTGACATCTAATGTCTCGAAATTCGGTGTTCAAAGGATTAAAATGCAGTGCGGGTCCGTGTCACTTCTTAAACCCAAACTTGGTGGCCATTGATAAAAATGTCAGAACCACTGCTGGAACAGAGAGACAGACCGACAGACAGACCGCCCGCCAGACCGTCCGACAGACAGACAGACAGACAGACAGACAGACAGACAGGCAGGCAGGCAGGCAGGCAGGCAGGCAGGCAGGCAGGCAGGCAGGCAGGCAGGCAGACAGGCAGGCAGGCAGACAGACAGACAGACAGACAGACAGACAGACAGTCAGACAGACAGACAGCATGGCAGACAGACAGACAGACAGCATGACAGACAGACAGACAGACAGACAGACAGACAGACAGACAGACAGGCAGGCAGGCAGGCAGGCAGGCAGGCAGGCAGGCAGGCAGGCAGGCAGGCTGGCAGGCAGGCAGGCAGGCAGGCAGCAAGACAGACATACAGATTTATACTTCCAGCTATGACTTTTTATAATAAATCCTTTTTATTGACTTTATTATATCAGATCCGCAGCTTCCTAGGCATGACAAACAGGAGGTTGACAGTTACACAATTACCGATTTGTCACACCGTCCATGACATTGCCCTATAAAAAGCCATTAGTTTCCATGGAGAACAATTTTACACTTCTCGCGAAGATCTTGAATAAATTAATGGGGGGTATATCTTAGATTCCCATCTCAGAATAAATGGCTTTCTCTAATTCACTTAGAGTCATTACAGCAAGACACATCACCCACCCACCCACCTGTCACAAGCCCGAAGGTGAGATATTGTTCCAGAAGTAATCAAAATGACATATATCAGTCTATCTGTTTAAACTACGCCATCTGCATAATAAAATCTCATTAGCAGTTATGCCATTAGCGGCCGAGACTATAGGCTGTGAGGAAATAAAGGTCCATTTAATTCCATCTGGTCCGGGAATTGCCGGGTTCTTATGAGCATCTATAGGCACAAACGTCTATTCAAGAGGGAATAGTTTGGAAAGACAAATGATTCCAAGCTCAAAGTTAAACGACTTTAGTAAAATCTCAGTTGGAACAAGCTTTAGCTAATTCCATGGCAACGCGTTTGAGGCTATTATTTCTAATTTTCACATCGATTCTGAACACTTTCTTACGCAACAGTATTTAATGCAAAACACAGCATTTTATTCATTATCAATTCACTTTGAAATTACTTTTAATTGATCCGTTAAAACTCTTGAGCCTTTCATTATGGTGTCTCAACTTATTTAATTTTGCAACAGTAATAAAATAACGTTACAAGTCGCGCGGTTACGTCATCGTCGCTAGACAGCCACGCTCTGTAGTAATACTGTACTGCCCGCAACGTCGGCTTATCTACGACAATGGAAGAATCGAGTTTTAGCTATGTCACGCCCATCTCTAGCTAAGCTCCAGCCACACCTCGCTCGCTGAACTTCTTGACTATCAATTTCCAGAAAACTATACAGGTAAGATGTTCAATATTCTTAAACTAATTTGACTGGGTACCGACCGTCCAGCAGCATGTTTAGTAAATAGTATTTAGACATAGAATTCGTAGAGCAACGGTTAGTCCGTCATCAATTATCTACGACATTCATGACGTCATTAATTATGACGTCATCCTACCTGATATTACACTATTTTAGTTGGGTATAAAACTAAATGGAACAAGATGCCCAAGAGCCTTGGCGCACGGTTGCCTAACACGCTTTAAGCTCTTGACTGAGTCTTGAGCATACACGAACGACATGCAAAGAAGGATTACAGTTTATCCATCAATCATATGACGTCATAATCAACTACGCGATGTGTGGCCTCACTTCATTCTCAATGACGTAGACGAGTTCGTCACGAACGCATAATTGATGACGGACTATGTGGTGTTGTACGAATTGTATGCCTTTACTATTGATTAACGTGCTGTTGAATATTCTGAAACTCCTTGTATAGTTTCCTGAAAATTGAGATTCATAGTCTATTGCAGGAATCGATTGATCCCAACACGGGCAAAGAGTGGTGGAGCCTAGCTAAAGATGGTCTGGGAATAGCTTAAACTGGATTCCTTCATTAATTCTAATGGGGTTTCACGACTCATCATATTTGGTTAAAATAGCTGAGAATAATGCAATTATGCAAAACGTACTGGCTGAATGTTTTAGTTTTGGTTCTAATATGGAAGCTATTATGTTAGTAGTGTACTGTATAGCAGAGGATACCCTCATACCACCCTGAATAAATTTAGCTGTAATGCTACGTAAGCAGCGAAAGGTACAGGACTTTTGATACACCCCATAACATTAGGCTAACTACGATACACCGATGCCCCAAGTTTTGGGACCATAGCTGAAAGAATTTTGAAAATTAAGATTAGCGCAAATTTGTTTACTGTATACGAAAAACTCTTGAAAGTAGGGCCTCAACCCAGGTAAGAATTTTCTATGATGTTCAGTGAACCGTGAAAAGTGGGCAACGTTGGCTTACATTTGGTCACATGATACACATTTAGCCCCTCTTGTGTCAACTTAACCCTTTAATGGTCAAACTGGCAAAAAACCAACTCTGCAGTGGTCTTGAGGCATGTCTATTTGTAAGGCCTAGAGAAGAGTATTTTTTTAATATATATACCACTAGAATGACTGGCTCGGTAACTGAGTCAGTCATTCTAGTGGTAAATTTTCAAAAATACTCTTCTCTCAGCCTGCAGAGAGACACTTAAAAACATTTTACTTTAACATAATCACACACACACACACACACACACACACACACACACACACACACACACCCTCCACCCACCCCCATCACCCACCCATCACCCCCCCCCCACATCCCTCCCACCCCACCCCTTTATTGGTTAAGCCGGTGGAAAAAAATTCAGTGGAAATTCTACAAAGATAGTCTTCTAAAATTAAAATATCCTGAAAAATATTGACCATGGCAACATGGTTAATTGATATATCAAGTAGTATTTTGAGCGCTTTGAGGCACAGTTGACACAAGAGGGGTTAACATACAACGCGCACGCACGCACGCACGCACGCACGCACGCACGCACGCACGCACGCACGCACGCACGCACGCACGCACGCACGCACGCACGCACGCACGCACGCACGCGCGCGCGCGCGCGCACACACCAATTTCATATACATTTTAAAACTACAGTCGGGCATGAACTTTCTTTTATCTTCAGTGAACCATGAAAGTACGTCACTCAGACTTACTTATAAGATGTGGCACGCATTTATGGTAAAATACACACATGCACCAAGGTTAATGTCATGCTATGCTGCATCCATACACCTAGTTTTAGTGACTATATGTTAAACAGTTTTGAAACGATGGTCTGAATTATGTTGTTCATTGAACCGTGAAAAGTGGGTAACACTGACTTAGCTTTGGTATGTACCAACACAGCATTCGCCTACAACGCATCCACATACCATTGCAAGCGAAAATACGATTAATTGACACCGCCACTCCGTCAAGGATGGAGGACCTTTCCAGTTTTAGCCATTCTCCGCCCATCTTTATCTAAGCTCCACCCACACCTTGTTCGTGTTGGGATCGATCGATCTCAGAACTCCCTAACTATCAATTTCCAGTAAACCATACAGGTAAGTTGTTATATATTTTGAAACTAACATATGGCAGCAACAGCGTCCAGTCAAATTAGTTTCAAAATATTCAACCGAATGTTTATTGAATGGTAAAGACATACAATTTGTACAACATGTCGGACTATTAAGCGTTAAAGACGGACTATATCAAGTCGTTCATGACGTCATCATTTTGACGTCATCCTACACGTCACGTAGTTGATTATGACGTCATATGTTGGATGGTTAAACTTGGAAATGTCCATTGTCTATGATGTTCCGCGAACAGTGGCCTACTTTTGATACGGAGCATATCTTTTGCCCACAATGCATCAATACAGCAGGTTTGGTCACTGAATATGAAAGATAACAACAAGAGATGTCTGAATAATTAACTATTGATTCCAGTAGGAGAATTGACCCTTGACCTATCCAGAAACTATATGTCCGACTTGCCTAGTTATTATCTGGGTTGTGGCGTATGCCAAAGTTGATCGATCGCCCACCAAGTAGTACATTTCCGCATTGGGCCAGATAATTGAGAAAATTTTCAGTGAGGGAGGGGGGGGGGGGGTAACTCAGTTGTTTTTCGTTGAATCTAATTAATTTTTGCATTATGCAGATGCTATGTTCCCCCAGGAACATAATATTTTGACGATGGTTGTTCTAGATCTGTCAAGAAATAAGCAGCCCAACTGACTGTCAAGTTAGCTGAGAGGGGAAAAAACCCAATTACGCTGCTTTGAACATTAGATGCGAAAATAGACTTCTAGCATATTTTCATTACGACCATCTTAATTTTCGCAATTCGCCCAAAAGTGTGGCCTAACTTCTTTTATTGGAATCACACTTTCTTCTAAAGGTGCACAATTTTGATGGGGTTTTTTTTTACCTATTGGCCCCAGGGTTTCTATTGTTATCTAAGAGCATGCCACCAACAAAAGGAATATCATTATATAAGCGAGTTTCCGTTGTGAGTAATAGACCAGCACTTCTCCATATATGCGTTCTTGAAACTTGACATCACGCATGATAAAACACAGTACAGCTCAGAAATAAACAGGGTTTTGTTTTGGAAACGTTTTAAGTGATTTTTGAGATGTGGTGTATACGTGTATTTACGCTATAGTGAGTAGTTGGTTTGATAAATTGACAGTCGGGCAAAGCTTTCCGTTGCAGTGGTCTTGAGGTACGTTCATTTGCACGCCAAGAGAAGCATTTTGAAATTTTACCACTGAAATGCTGGATAACAGAGATAGTTGTAAAATTTCAAAAGAAATATTCAATACGCAGAAATTTGTATTTTCTTGACAAATCTTAACCATTAAAGGGTTTTAAATCTAATTTTTCAAGAAAATTTCAATTTTCTCATAGAAAATTGCAGACCAAGAGAATACTGTTTTTGAAAATTTATCACTGGAATGACTGGCTCGGTTATCGAGCCAGTCATTCCAGTGGTAAATTTTCAAAAATACTCTTCTCTTGGTCTGCAAATATACATTCCTCAAGACCACTGCAGAAGCGGTTTTGGCTGATATGAGTGTTAATGTGTTAATGGATCAGAAGAGAAGATTTGTATAATATTACATTATTGCAACGGCGTCATCGCAATAGAGCAAGGGAGAAAACTCTTCAAACTTTGCAAATCAAGCTGCCTACATTATATCCCTTTAATAGGGATTTTTAGTTGCGGGTAGCAGCTCAATATTTAAACTTCCTCGTCTCTTAGTATGTTAGTCAGTTGTTAGTCCGTCGGTCAGTCAGTCAGTCAGTCAGTCACAAAGACATATTGTACGTCATAGTTTCAAGAGACAAGTGTTTTTCTTTTGAATACGGTCATCAAACCTGGGGTGACCGGTTGCCTGGGGGTTTCTGAAGATGCGTGATAAATTTGAGATCAAAAGACCACTAATGCATGGCCTGATTTAGAACCGGGCAGACCGTGCGGTTGGTCAGGTGCCTCCAGCAAAATCAAATTAGAAAATTTCTATGGGGACTCTCCCCCAAGAAATAAGTGTTGTACTGTGAAGAAAAAATTATAATGCGTCACTGAGAATTATTGTATGCAAAGTAACGATATTATTTATCACTCAGAATGCAGGGAAATGGCAGCGTTCCCCCCTCCCATAGACAGATTGGGGTCCAGATGTCACCCCCTCCCCCCCCCCCCCACCCCACCATTTGTAATGGTCAAACTGACCAAAAAACAACTCTGCAGTGGTCTTAAGACATGCCTATTTGAAAGGCCTAGAGAATAGTATTTTTGAATATTTACCACTAGAACGATTGGCTCGGTAACTGAGCCAGTCATTTCGGTTGTAAATTTTCAAAAATACTCTTCTCTCAGCCTGCAGATAGACATTTAAAAACTTTAATTTCATTTACCATTACCCTTTAATTGTCTAGCCGGCGAAAAAAAATTCAGTGGTAAATTTACAAAAATAGTCTTGACAAAATGGTTAATAGATATATCAAGTAGTATTTTGAGCCCTTTGAGGCGCTGTTGACACAAGAGTGGTTAACATACTACGCGCACGCGCGTACGTACGCACTCGCGCACGCACGCACGCACGCACGCACATACACCCCGCCTCACACACACACCCCACCCCACACACCCACCCACCCCCACGTTGAGAATTGAAATTTGTATGCTACCCAAGGTGCGATGCCTGATTAATTTTCAATTTTTTTCTGTGTGAGCGCTCCCCAGACCCCTCCCGCCCACCCTACCCTGTCTATGGTAGAGGTACACCCTCTCAGACCATCCCCAATTGCTGTCCATGAACCTCCACTGTACCAATGACAAGCGGTGTAATAAAATAGCTGTAGAATCTGTCTGTTTAATGCAAACTTAATCTAGACAATAGACACAATTTATAATTAATATAGTTATTTAACTATTACACATTCATAATAGTTATTTAGCTTTACTATAGTTATTTAACCATTATCTTTCTAGCATAGTTATTTAACCATCATCTTTTTACCATAGTTATTTACTCATTACACTTTTACTATAGTTATTTATTCATAATATATAGTTTTTTAACTGGTGATCTGAGATAACATTTTCTGAATTTCTAGAGTGAAATATGGATCTTGTCATAAGTAGTTAATTATCCTTTTTTCAAGTATTTTCTTTGACATTAACCGTATAAGGAACTAGAAGGGTACCCTATAGACTAGATTGTATACCTCGATCGACCTTTCTGATCCTGCTTTCTTACGCGGTAGTGCATGACAACATGTCTGGTTTTCAGATATAGAAAACTATTTATTGGCCTACGCTCATCATATCCACATAGTAAGATATTGAAAACTCGCTGATTATTTGCATAACAATTCGACAAAGCTGTCGGTACCTTAGTGAACAACAACTTTCAGTCAAATTGGTCTTCAAATCCGCAGCAATTCACCTTTCAAGAGTACCCACCCATCATATGACATCATAATGAACTGGGTGATGTGTACAATGACATCATAATGAATGACGTCATGAATGATGTCGATAAGTACGTCACGAACGCATATTTGAAGACGGTCTATGCGTTGTTGTACAAATTGTTTGCTTTTACTATTTAATAAATATTCTGTCGAATATTTTGAAACTAATTTGATTGGGCGCTGTTGCTACCATAGGCAGCAACAGCACCCAGTCAAATTAGTTACAAAATATTCAACAGCTTCCATGTATAGTTTTCAGGAAATTGATAGCTAGGGCATTTGGGGATCGATCAATCCCAACACGGCGAGGTGTGGGTGGAGCTTAGCTAGAGGTGGGCGGGGCATAGCTAAAAATGGAAAGGTTCATTAAGTTTCATCTGAAAGGTATGCTTATTATTTTAGACTATTTAGACTATTTAGACTATTTAGACTGAAGGCTGTTGCAGCAGCAATTTTTATTCAACATTGTATCAAATTTGCAGCGAGTGACAATCGCATTGTCTACTATTTATCTTGACAATAATTTGACTAAATGCTGTTGCTGTCATTTACCACAACAACTCTCACGCAAGATATTGTCAAAGAATATAATATCTTTCTCGTATTTTCCCATGGGAATAGAGACACTTACGCTGTAACAGTATTGAAACAAGTACACATGTTGATGCAATGCATCAAAGAGAAGAGCCTGGTTCCTCTTTATTATACGTTCAGAAGCAAAACGGATATAACATCAACACATATGTAGCATAGCACAGCAATGGAGATGCACTGGTGGCATTCCTTAGTTCCAATGGCCTATTTGCCACAAATACGGCTTTCAAACACCCATGCCGCCACTGGACAACATGGACTGGACACATTGCTGATCGCAAAGCCCCAAAAGGTTCTAAGGCTACAATAACTGTCTTCAACCAAATAAATTTCATACTATACAAGACAGCAGCAAAACCTCTACTTCGGGATGCTCGTTCCTATGGAGGCACAGACCTCAATTCTGACCATAAGCCACTCATTACATGCCTCCATATGAACCAGCTCTAGCTAATGTATAAACGCCATACCAGGCAAGAGGGTAGAGTCACCTACAACTTACCCAAGCTCATTAGCGACACTGACACTCAAATGTCATACAAAAAGGCCCTCGGGGAGCAGATAGCTAACATCGACGTCAGCTCCGATCCAAACGAAGCCCTAACCAAAATACTGATATCGATGGAATCATCAGCTACTAGCACCATAGACCTCTCACCACCGATGTTCTAAAAACAACAGAACTAGGTATACTGGCGGCCCTCTCGTAGTAAAACTGTCAGCAGAACAGAAAGCATTACGTCTGTGCTTCTATCAAAGTGGCCAAAGTGAAGATCACACCAAACTACGCCAGGAACGCAATAACATTCTGCGCCACATTAGCGAACGCTTAAAAGTTCTTGCTATCCAACAAGCAGACGCCCTAGCAGATGAAATCACTGCCATGGATGACTGCCACAAAATGTTTCGGACAGCCCGAGCGCTGAGATTTGCTGACTACACACCACCACTAACTGTACACAACCCTGAAGGACACTTTATCCAGACTGACCAAGGCAAAGCCAAGGCAATTCGAGAATGGTTCAAGGAACAGTTCACTGACCACGATGATGATCCCTTGCACCCATTCTCAGGAGACCCCAGGCCATTACTAACACCAATTAATACAGCAGAGGTTGAGAAGGCACTTAAAGCCCTGAAAAATGGACGTGCATCTGGACCTGATGGCATTGAGCAATGAACTATTCAAATATGCAGGTGACATTATCTCAAAACCGATCACGCACGCTGGCGTCTTATTTTGAAGTCCAGGTGATTTCAGCGATTTTGCCTGATATTGTACACACCTACGACAGTTCCATATCCCTATTCTATGCATTGAGCATAAGGAAATGTAAGATATAGGTCGTCTATTGCCGTATTGCGTGTAGGATACGCATACATGTGTCTTACAGCTTCATTCGTCGCTAAATCAGTCGGACAGTCGGTTGGTCAATCGGTGGGTGAGTGGTTCTGTCTTTCAGGCTGTCTGTGCATGCACTCATCCAGTCTGTCACTCATGCATTCATCCGATTTGTCACCCATGCAGTCTAGACTGTCAGTCTCTATTCCTCATGCAGTCATCCGATCTGTCACTCATCCAGTCAGTCGGTCTGTCACTCATGCAGTTATCCGATCTGTTGTTCATACAGTCGGTCATTCGGTTGGTTGGACAGTGGGTTGGTCAGTCGATTGGTGGGTGGTTTGGTCCATCAGTCTGTCACTCATGCAGGCATCTGATCTGTCACTCACGCAGTCCATCAGTCTGTAACTCATGCAGTCATTATATCTATCACTCATGCAGTTCATCAGTCCGTCACTCATGTACTCATCCTATCTGTCACTCATGCAGGCATCCGATCTGTCACTCATGCAGTCATCCGATCTGTCACTCATACAGTCGGTCGATTCGTCATTCGGTTGATCGGAGAGTGGGTTGGTCAGTCGGTTGGTGGGTGGTTTGGTCACTCATGCAGTCATCTGATCTGTCACTCACGCAGTCCACAAGACTGTCACTCATGCAATCATCATATCTGTCACTCATACAGTCCATCAGTCTGTCATTCATGCAATCATCATATAGGTCACTCATGCAGTCCATCAGTCTGTCATTCATGTAGTCATCCGATCTGTCACTCACGCAGGCATCCGATCTGTCACTCATGCAGTCATCCGATCTGTCACTCATACAGTCGGTCGATTCATCATTCGGTTGATCGGAGAGTGGGTTGGTCAGTCGGTTGGTGGGTGGTTTGGTCACTCATGCAGTCATCTGATCTGTCACTCACGCAGTCCACCAGACTGTCACTCATGCAATCATCATATCTGTCACTTATGCAGTCCATCAGTCTGTCATTCATGTAGTCATCCTATCTATCACTCATGCAGGCAGCCGATCTGTCACTCATACAGTCATCCGATCTGTCACTCACGCAGTCATCCGAGCTGTCAGTTGGTCATTCAGTCGATCGGTCAGTGGGTTGGTCAGTCGGTGGGTGGGTGGGTGGTTTGGTCTGTCACTCATGCAGTCATCTTATCTGTCACTCATGCAGTCATCCGATATGTCACTCGCGCAGTTCATCTGAACTGTCACTCATGCAGTCACCCGATCTGTAACTCATGCAGTCGGTCACGCATGAAGTTGGTCGGGTGGCAGTTTGTCGGTCCGTCGTTTAGTCGGTCGAGCTGTGGGTTGATCAGTCGGTGGGTGGGTGGTTAGGTCTGTCAGCCTGTCAGTCAGTCCATCATTCATTCAGTCAACCGATATGTCACTCATGTAGTCCTTCAGTTATCCGATCTGTCACGCATGTGGTCGATCGGTTGCTCAGTGGGTTGGTCAGCCCGTGGGTGGGTGGTTTGGCCTCTCAGGATGTCCATCACTTAGGCAGTCCTCCGATCTGTCACGCATACAGTCATCCAATTTGTCATTCATGCAGTCTGTGGCTCATATAGTTGACTCATGCAATCGGACAGTTTGTCGGGCTGAAGGGTAGTTTGGTCTGTGAGCCTGCCCATCACTTATGCAGTCATCCGATCCATCCCTTATGCAGACATCTGATGTGTCACTCATGTGGTTAGTCGGTCCGCGAGTCACCCATACAGTCATCCGATCTGTCACTCATGCACTCATAAGATCTGTCACTCATGCAATCATCTGATCTGTCACTCATGCAGTTTGTCACGTGTACAGTCATCCTATCTCTCACTCATGCAGTCATCCGATTTGTCACACAGGCAGTCCATCAGTATGTCATTGATGTGGTCCGGTCTGTCACTCATGCAGTCTTCCAATCTGTCACTCATGCAGTATGTCAGTCTGTCACCCATACAGTTATCCGACCTGGCATTCATGTAGTCATCTGATCTTCCTCTCAGGCAGTCATCCAATCTGTTACTCATGTATTCATCTGATCTGTTACTCATGCAGTCATCCAATCTGTCATTCATGCGGTGGGACGGTCGGTCGTTCATGCAGTCATCCGATTTATCACTCATGCGGTCATCTGATCTGTCACTCATTCAGTCATCCGATATGCCAGACAGGCAGTCCATCAGTCTGTTACTCATGCAGTCCATTAGTTTGTTACTCACGCAGTCAACCAAGCAACCAGACTCGAACAGTCATGCTATCTGTCACTCATGCAGTCATCCGATATGTTACACAGGCAGTTCATCACTCTGTCACTGATGTGGTCCATCAGTCTGTCACCCATGCAATCTTTCGATCTGTCAGTCATTCTGTCACCCATGCAGTTATCCGATCTGACCTTCATGCAGTCATCCAATCTGTCACTTATGTAGTCATCTGATCCGTCATTCGTGTAGTCATCAAATTTGTCACTCATGCAGTCATCCGATCTGTTACTCATGCAGTCAGTCGGTTGGTCATTCGGTCAGTCAGTCAGTGGATTGGTCAGCCAGCGAGTTGGTGGTTTGGTTCGTCACTCATGCAGTCATCCTATCTGTCACTCATGCAATCATCCATTATGTCAATCATGCAGTTCATCTGAGCTGTCACTCATGCAGTCTGTCATTCGTACAGTCATCCGATCCGTCATTCACGCAGTCATCCAATCTGTCACTCATGCAGTCAGTTAGTTGGTTATTCGGTCAGTCGGTCAGTGGGTTGGTCAGTCAGTTGGTGGGTGGTTTGGTCCGTCACTCATCCAGTCACTCAATATGTTACTCATGCAGTCGGTCACCCATGAAGTTGGTCGGACGGCAGTTGTTCGGTTTCCTGTTTAGTCGGTCGAGCAGTGGGTTGATCAGTCGGTGAGTGGATGGTTATGTCTGTCAGCATGTCAGTCAGTCCATCATTCATGCAGTCAACCGATCTGTCACTCTTGCAGTCCATCAACCATCCGATCTGTCACGCATGCGGTCAGTCTGTTGCTCAGTGGGCTGCTCAGTCTGTGGGTTGGTGGCTTGGTCTCTCAGGATGTCCGTCACTCATGCACTCCTCCGATCTGTCACTCATGCAGTCCGTCACTCATGCAGTCACCCAATTTGTCAGTCATGCAGTCTGTGGCTCAGATAGTTGACTCATGCAATCGGTCAGTTTGTCAGGCTGAAGGGTAGTTTGGTCTGTCAGCCTGTCCATCACTTATACAGTCATCCGATCCGTCTCTTATGCAGGCATCCGAGCTGTCACTCATGTGGTCAGTCGGTCCGCCAGTCACGTATACAGTCATCCGATCTGTCATTCATGCACTCATAAGATCTGTCACTGATGCAGTCATCCGATCTGTCACTCATGCAGTCCATTCACTCGTACAGTCATACTATCTCTCACTCATGCAGTCCATCAGTCTGTCATTGATGTGGTCCGTCAGTCTGTCACTCATGCAGTCTTCCGAACTGTCACTCAAGCAGTCTGTCTCTCTGTCATCCATATAGCTATCCGATCTGGCATTCATCCCGTCATCCTATCTGCCACTCATGCAGTCATCCAACCTGTCACTCATGTAGTCATCTGTTCTGTAACTCATGCAGTCATCGAATATGTCATTCATGCAGTCCGTCGGTCGGTCGCTCATATAGTTATCCGATTTATCACTCACGCGGTCATCTGATCTGTCACTCATGCAACCATCTGATATGTCACACATGCAGTCTATATATATATATATATATATATATATATATATATATATATATATATATATATATATATATATATATATATATATATATATATATATATATATATATATATATATATATATATATATATATATATATATATATATATATATATATATATATATATATATATATATATATATATATATATATATATACTCCACAGCACACAATAGTAAAACATGAAACAAGGTAGTGATCAGAATGAAATGGCCTAGATCGGATTTATAATAATGAGATGAGCTATAGGAATGGCAGTAGGCTACCTGTTAGGGTAGATATACAGATTGGGATGGCAGAATGATATGCATTAGTTATCGTATGCGATGGCCAGCCATCCAGTATGACAGTGATTCTAATATGGTATGCCTGGATATCTGTAAAGCATGGATTAGGCGCCTACAATGAAACTCTAATATCTGAAGGAATTACTTAGCAGGCTTATGAAAGACCTTTGTGCAGCCTACAATTATCTGTATATATATATATATATATATATATATATATATATATATATATATATATATATATATATATATATATATATATATATATATATATATATATATATATATATATATATATTATCATAAATTACCAGTCTTAGTAGTAACCATGTTAACTTGTATTGTTAGTTGTTGACATGGTTTTTATTGCAAATACAGTCTTATACCTACCCACTTTTAATCAATTATTAACTGCTAATCCCTCAACAATCCATCTACTGTCCTGTACAGTTAAGCTATAGTTTGCCATTAATTGTTGATCTGGTCCTTATTGGAAATACAGTCTTATTCCTAACCACTTTTAATCAATTACTAACTGTTACTCCATAAATAGCTGTCCTGTACAGCTAAGCTAGTATATTATTGTTCGCTAATTGTTGATCTGATCCGTATTGCAAATTGTCTTATTCCAACCCAACTATTAATTCCTATTTGCTAAACTATTCCCTTACTGTCCTGTACAGTTAATCTCGTATATTATCTTGGCTGCATTGACGTTCAAAGTGTACATATAATATGTAGTCAAAATGGTATTGTGCAGTAAATAAACGTCCTAAAATCTGAACTTGCTAGGATATTACGTCATTTACGCATCTGTGCGGTTCTCCTATGAAGGATGTAAAGATAAAACAAGGACAAGAACAAGATCTGTTATGTCTGAAACTGTGCTAGCATGTAGAGAATAAGTTGGCTTCTTTCAAATAGTTTACGATACTGTCCATAACAAATGACTCAACTACTTTGCACAGGGTGCATGTAGTTATCTGGATCGTTTTTTGCCGGAAAAAGCCGGAAACCGACGAAAACTGTCGAAGTCATTCGATCACCTCCTTAAAATTCGTCCTTATTATTTATCTAAATTTTTTAATTTACTTTACCAGTGTTCATTCTAGGATCTTGAATAATGGGGCCCAAGGACCCTACCCAACCAAAATGATGGGACATTGGATAGAATAATATGAAGGACAGAGGCTCTGAATGAGCCCACAACAGAAATAGAGGATTGTTAGAGAAATATATACCCAGATTTGATGTTTTCTTACAAGTCAGACCAATCTGATTAAAACTTTCATCATTTACATCTGAATTGAATTGAATTGAATTGAATCTTCATCGAATGATATTTACAATATATTGTGCATACAGGGAGCCCACTAGACGCTTAGTCTATGTACTGTAGACACCCACCCCCTTACATAAACATACATAAAACGATAGTATATAATATATCTATATAGAAGACAAAAGAACAGTATAACAGGCAGTCGACATTATAACATGTACAGACAAGACATAAACATTCCACCTAGTGTCTCTCAAGTAGTTGATGCATTGCGTCACAGCATAGAATATTTATATCATATACTTTCTACTCATCACGTTGTGGGCAGGGAATATTATTATTATTATTATTATTATTATTATTATTATTATTATTTTTATTATTATTATTTATTATTATTATTATTATTATTAATATTATTATTATTATTATTATTATTATTATTAATATTATTATTATTATTATTATTATTATTATTATTATTATTATTATTATCAGTATTATCATGATCATCACTATTTTACAGGTAGCATCACAACTATTACTATCGGTAATGGTTATTATGATAAGCGTCATCATCATCCTCATCACTATAATTAACATTGACTAGACCTTTCATTGATTCAGAGCTTTAAAAATATGATGAGGTTCTGGAGCCCACCACTGCATGATACATGCAGCGAAATTTGGACAATAATTTAGGATACTTTTTAGAGGATTTTCATAAAGTGATGACGCCCATCACCATAGAATCCTTTCATTAACGTTTTGTTGAATACTGGCCAAGGGGCCGTTACTTGAGGATGAATGGTGTTTCAATGAATCTCAAGAAATCTTTTTTAGAAATCAGATACCGGATGGGCACCAGAGAAATCACTATTATCATCAAATTCGTCTTCATCTATCGTCACTATAGCAATCATTATTAACAATAAAAATAACAGCAACAACTACAACTTGTAGCAAGCCATGATTAGCTGTAAACTGTGTGTTGCACAAATACCTTCACAGCCATTTTAAATCATTCGTTATTTCACAAGAATCACATACACATCGTCTTCAAATAATAGTAATTTTATACAAGATTTCTACGCTATTGGATCTACCCAGGATTGTCTCGGTAAGAATCAATGCATTAGATTTAATCAAATTATTACTATTGTATCGACTGGTTTTCATGTTCATGTCAAAAGTAATTGCTTATAACAGTTAGTGCTCCTAATTAATTTTTTCTGTACCGGTAGCTGAAAGATGTGTTTGTGCGTGCGTGCGTGCGTGCGTGCGCGCGTGCGTATGTAAAACGGCTGTGAGTGTGTATGCGTATGTATGTGCGTGTGGAGACTCGTTGTACCCTTCGTTGATGTATCCATATAGTCTTAGCGTGATATAGTTTTTCAATAGTCGATGTAATATAATTTTAATAATGTGTTCACAATACTTGATTAACCTATCGCTTAACGTTGAGATTTAGTGTGAATCGTGGTCGCTTACCTCCCTTGATTATGTTTGCGTCATAATCCCGTCGGGAGCATTTTAATGATAAACATAATGTCCACTTGTTATAGCTACCATGTGTTAACTATTTAGCCATGTTATTAGGTCCGTATTCCGTTAGTATTTAACAAATGTGTTTTAATTGCTGGTCACCTTACATACGTATATGTTGAATCAATCATCTTCAACTTCATACATTCTCCATCAAAATAAATATCGAGATCACATCCACTATAGGTGTTCTCGTTTTTAGCATTGGGAAACCCCAGAACCTGTGGTAGTGAAGTGAGTGGCTTAAGTCCAAATTTAAGTGATATCGTGACCTGCTGGAACAATACACCAAATTTGGCACAGATGTAGTTTAGGTTAATACGGACCATTTTAGAGGGGGGGGGGGGGGGGGGGGGCTGCCAAATTTTAAAGGTCAAGCTCACGCTGAGGTCAAGGTCAAATGTCAAATTATGGGGTTTTCATATTTTCCCCGGGAATGACTGTGATATTATGTAACAAAGCACCAATCATGGCACATAAGTACTTTAGGACAATAAGAAACACTCTTAGAGAGGGGTGCCAATTTTTGAAGGTCAAAGCCATGCTGGGGTCAAGGTCAAACATAGAATTATGTGGAATTTTTTAGTCTTTTACCAGGGAATGGCTGTGAGATGACGTAATAAAGCATCATTTTGGCACAGTATAGTATTTTAGTATAATATAAAAAAATTAGAGGTAGTTGCCAAATATTGAAAGTCAAGGTTTACAATACAGTCAAGGTCAAAGGTCAACCTGTGTGGCGGTTGCAGATTTTTTCATGGAATGGTCGCAATATGCTGTAACATACCATTAAAACTCGGTACAGATGTACATTGGGGAAATATAAAATTTAAAAATGTGTTTATTGATATGCATAGTTATCTATAGTTTGAAAAGAACAAGTGTCTGAAAATAAACCACAGTGTAGCGCACAGCATAACACAATTAAATTCATAACGGCTGTGAAATTCTTATAGACTGAACATTTTTAAACAAGCAATTAAAATAAATAGCAAAACATTAATGCAGTCATTCCACATAAGAACGATCTACAGACACTTTTAAGATTGCCATGGAATCAGATCAAAACACAAAATTGACGTAATTTAATTGAAACATCAATTGCGAGATGTATAAGCATATAATAGTATCGGTATTCATTTGGTTTTTATAATAATGCATGGCCCGGGGGTAATTTTAAAAACTGTTATTTAATTTTAAATGAAAACGCGTTATCGCTTAGATTACAATTCTCTCATTGTCGTCCGCTATCATGTCTTATACAGTTGTATAAATTGATTGGAATTTTCGCCTGTTAGTTGCTGGTGACTAAATTCTGCGCTAGCAATACAATAGACTGTTTGAACCTTATATATTAGACCTTCGCGACAGAATGGACTGGACAAATTGCATAATATGTGGAACAGACGATAACATATTAAAATGTCCCGCATCCAGACAAGACGGTAAAGGTCTACAATCATATGAATTTATGAAAAACGTAAAGGTTTCAGAAAGTTACATTTAATGCCTGTTGATGTATGTTTTCCTGAAAGCATTAATGCAAATGACCTCCATGCCAACAAGGCAAAGTGGCGCCTTAATTGTCAGCTTAAATTTGCTAGTTCAAAACTGCAGCGAGCTCAAGAAAAACATGACAAAAAGAGAAATATTGAACAGTGTGGGGATGATATCGTACAAAGAAAATCAAAACGCACCACCCCCTCTGATGAGTCTAAACACTCAGATAGGTGTATCCTCTGTAAGCAAACAGAAGGGGTACTTCATATGTGTAGTACATTAGAACTGGACACCTCGCTTAGAGAACAGGAAACGGAAATGCAAGACACAGATCTGTTAGCCATAGTTGCAGGTGGTGATTTGGTTGCCATTAATGCAAAATATGACAAGCATTGTATGAATTTGTTTAGAAATCGCTACAGAAGTATACAAAGAGTCCAATCAGTCCCATTAACGCTTACTGAGCAGAAAATAACCTAGTCGAGGGTATTTGCTGAACTTGTATCACTCATTGAAACCAGTTTGGAAGACGGTGTTTTTATATTCAGATTAGCAGACTTGCATAAAATGTATGAAAATCGGCTTACATCATTAGGGCTTCAAAAATCAATAAACAAAACCCGGTTAAAGAACAGGCTTATGTTGCATTATCCCAATGAACACACGTCTAGTCTTTAACAAAGGTCTCCAAGTGCTGCTGAAAGAAACACTTGAAACGCGTAATTTCGATTTTAAAAAATGCCCTGTCAATGGCACATGTAGCTAAAATCATATGGAAGGAAATGTTTGAGACAGAATTTCCCAAATTCTCAGGTAGTTTACTACAGATTGTCGAGACAGTTCAGTGCCGAATTCTCTCAAAGTCCTGGATTCGATGCTGCTGTATGGGTCAAATATCACAGAGCAGAATGCTGGCAACTTGCATGCATGCCTGACTATAAGTCAACTAATCAGGTTCAACTCTAAGCAAAAGGCTAAGGGAGCGGAGCAGAAAGGCCACGTCATCGCAAGGATAAAGAGCCCCCATTGCCATTATATATAGGTCTGAATGTACGCACGCAAACCCGAAGTAAAGAAATTGTGAATCAACTTCATGAACTTGGTGTCAGTGTGAGTTATGAGCAGGTATTAGAACTGGAAGACTGGCTCACAAATGCAGTTTGTCAACAGTTTAATGAGAGAGACTTAGTATGTCCTGCACAAATCCGCGAGGGTGTGTATATTAACAGGAGCCCTTGATAATTTAGACCACAATCCCACATCACAAACAGCTGAAGGGTCTTTTCATGGAACTAGTATTAGCTTGTTCCAGCTCCCTACACAATCTAATCCTGGAATATCTAGACCACCCATCACAGTTCCACCTCCAGTGTGTACCAAAAGCCCTTCCCTCCCGGACAGCTACCGCATAGTTCCAGCTGTAGCATGCAACACCAATCTTTTAACTGTTCCAGAGGCACATTCTGTAGATGACACCCATAACATGTTAAATACAGAAGTTGAACAAGAGAATCACTGGTTAGGACAGAGAATGTCACTGCTAGATAAGGACAAACTTGAGAAAGATGACTTCATTGCATGGGTTGCTCATCATGCTGATCGTCAGCCAGATAACTCAGATCCACCTGGGGAAAGTCCTCTGTTGCCTCTGTTTTATGAGAAAGCAGCTACGATGGCCATGGTTAAACATGGAATGGAAATGGTTAAACTTGTTATCCAAAAACGAAACCCTGGCAAATACCAGTACTGGCTGGTGATCAAACCAATTTACGCTCTGGCAAAGTATGCACAGTGGAATTGGCCAAAAACCATAGGGGAATCTAGATATATAGTCGCAGTGGGTGGTCTACATACAGAGATGGCATTGTGGAGGGTAGTAGCAGACCTCTTGGAGGGATCAGGGTGGTGTGTAGCACTGAGTGAAGCTGGTGTTGCCACTGCCGGAACTGCAGACTCCTTCCTCAAGGTGGCGCACCTCACTAGGACACGGCAGGCGCATCAAGTAACTGTCATGGCTCTTGCAAAATTACAACATGATGCTTTCAACACAATGTGCAACCCAGGAGATGTGCCTTTTGAGGACTGAAAAGTTGAAATGATACGTAACAGCTCAACCTTTGAGTTCTGGGATAAAGTCTTGCATCTTGAACTGTTGGTGGTAGTTTTTGTTTGATCTCACACAGAAAGAAACTTTGCCCTATGTATACAAGTGCTTGAAGCACTAGCACCATTGTTTGTTGTGCTTGAATACACAAATTATGCCAAATGGCTACCAGTTCACATCAGAGATATGAAGGCTCTCCCACAAGAAATACGAAATGAGTTTGAGGCTAATTGGGTGTTCACCAAGGGTAAGCGAAACTTCTCGAGTATGCCTCTCGACCAAGCACATGAACAAAATAATTAGAGTGAAAGGATCCGGTGGTGCCATTGGCCTGTAATTCAGCAACGTTGGCCATGAAAGGATGCTTTAATCCTTTTGCTGTGCGGAACGGTCGGTCATCATAATCAAAGCTGTTTAATTACCGTAGCGCGATTCCTTCAGTTCTTAGGCGATTGTGTTCATTGTGATAGAAATAGGCCTATTATTCCACGGAAACAGTTTTTTGTATCGTGTTTATTGGTGATATTTATAATTTAAGCCGTATCTTAGATAAGAGCTAGCTCACTAAATCTGTGCACAGTATACATTTATATGTGACATTCCTCAAACGTCATGACGTAATCTGTCAGGCACGCGCGGTCAAAGTTTTATATGACAATTTAACCCTTCCTCTCTCAGTGTTATTGAACTTGACATTGTGCTGTAGTTCGGATCGACCGGTCGGATACCGGCCGTGCCAGCTGAGCTGGGTACGCGCCGCCCGTCCTGGATTCGTTTCCTGAACACGCCCCTCTGGGTAGAGCCATAAGCATATATAGGCCTATGGGAGAGTTAACGTGTCGAAAAACGACTACGTTCGTTAAAACGCATGATGCGCATTCGCGCGCTAGGACGCTGTTTATATGGAGCGCGTAGTTACGACCTACTAGATGGCGCTTTCAGTGTACCGAGATGGTACCCTGTAATCCTTATTGATTGCCTGTTCCCGTTAAATCTGGCATTAATCAAGACCAGAATTCAACGGGCTTTTCAAATCTGTAAACCATTTCAAAATCTGTTAAGCGATGGCTGAGTTATCCAGGGAAATTTCTTCATGGTTATCTTCAAAATATTGCCGTGACGTCATAACCACGTGGGCGCAAAGCTTCTAGAATGTTCTAGAACGTTCGACTGCGCTATTATTGGCTGCGCACTGATTGGCTCTTGCTCGAACGATGATTGCATGAAGCCTGCGCCTGTGACGACGCGAGGAGTATAAAAGGAGAAGCGATCCAGTGATTGACTAAATGACTTGACTTGACTGTACCTACTTGACTGAATGACTTGACTTGACTGAATGACATGACTTGACTGAATAACTTGACTTGACTGAATGACATGACTTGACTTAAATGACTTGACTTGACTTAACTCAATGACTTGACTTAACTGAATGACTTGACTTGACCTAAATGACTTGACTGTACTTACTTGACTGAATGACTTGACTTGACTGAATGACATGACTTGACTTGACTGAATGACTTGACTTGACTGAATGACATGACTTGACTTGACTGAATGACTTGACTTGACTGAATGACATGACTTGACTATACCTACTGGACTGAGTGACTTAACTTGACTACATGAATTGACTTGACTGAATGACTTGACTTGACTTAGTGACTTGACTGAAAGACTTGACTTAACTAAATGACTTGACTTGACTATACCTACTTGACTGAGTGACTTGACTTGACTTGACTGAATGACTTGACTTAACTGAATGACTTAACTTGACTTGACTAAATGACTTGACTTGACTGAATAACTTGACTTGACCGAGTGACTTGACTGAGTGACTTGACTTGACTAAATGACTTGACTGAATGACTTGACTTGACTGAATGACTTGACTTGACCTTAATGACTTGACTTGGCTGAATAACTTGACTTGACTGAATAACTTGACTTGACTACTTGACTTGACTTGACTGAATAACTTGACTTGACTGAAGAACTTGACTTGACTGAATGACATGACTTGACTGAATGACTTGACTTAAATGACTTGACTTAACTGAATGACTTGACTTGACCTAAATGACTTGACTTGACTATACCTACTTGACTGAGTGACTTGACTACATGACTTGACTTGACTTGACTGAATGACTTGACTTAACTGAATGACTTGACTTAACTTAAATGACTTGACTGAATGACTTAACTTGACTTGACTGAATAACGTGACTTGACTGAGTGACTTGACTTGACTTCACTGTACTTACTTGACTGAATGACATGACTTGACTGAAAGACTTGACTAAATGACTTGACTTGACTGTACCTACTTGACTGAATGACATGACTTGACTTAAATGACTTGACCTGACTTAACTGAATGACTTGACTTAACTGAATGACTTGACTTGACCTAAATGACTTGACTGTACTTACTTGACTTGAATGACATGACATGACTTGACTTAAATGACTTGACTTGACTTAACTCAATGACTTGACTTAACTGAATGACTTGACTTGACCTAAATGACTTGACTGAGTGACTTGACTTGACTTGACTGAATGACTTGACTTGACTGAATAACTTGACTTGACTGAATGACATGACTTGACTATACCTACTGGACTGAGTGACTTAACTTGACTACATGAATTGACTTGACTTGACTTAGTGACTTGACTGAAAGACTTGACTTAACTAAATGACTTGACTTGACTATACCTACTTGACTGAGTGACTTGACTTGACTACATGACTTGACTTGACTGAATGACTTGACTTAACTGAATGACTTGACTTGACTTAAATGACTTGACTTGACTAAATGACTTGACTTGACCGAGTGACTTGACTGAGTGACTTGACTTGACTAAATGACTTGACTGAATGACTTGACTTGGCTGAATAACTTGACTTGACTGAATAACTTGACTTGACTGAAGAACTTGAATTGACTGAATGACATGACTTGACTTGACTGAATGACTTGACTTAAATGACTTGACTTAACTGAATGACTTGACTTGACCTAAATGACTTGACTTGACTATACCTACTTGACTGAGTGACTTGACTTGACTTGACTACATGACTTGACTTGACTTGACTGAATGACTTGACTTAACTTAAATGACTTGACTGAATGACTTAACTTGACTTGACTGAATAACGTGACTTGACTGAGTGACTTGACTTGACTAAATGACTTGACTTCACTGTACTTACTTGACTGAATGACATGACTTGACTGAAAGACTTGACTGAATGACTTGACTTGACTAAATGACTTGACTTGACTGTACCTACTTGATTGAATGACGACTTGACTGAATGACATGACTTGACTTAAATGACTTGACTTGACTTAACTGAATGACTTAACTTAACTGAATGACTTGACTTGACCTAAATGACTTGACTGTACTTACTTGACTTGACTGAATGACTTGACTTGACTTGACTGAATGACTTGACTTGACTGAATGACTTGACTTGACTGAATAACTTGACTTGACCGAGTGACTTGACTGAGTGACTTAACTTGACTACATGAATTGACTTGACTGAATGACTTGACTTGACTTAGTGACTTGACTGAAAGACTTGACTTAACTAAATGACTTGACTTGACTACATGACTAGACTTGACTTGACTGAATGACTTGACTTAACTGAATGACTTGACTTGACTTAAATGACTTGACTTGACAAAATGACTTGACTTGACTGAATAACTTGACTTGACCGAGTGACTTGACTGAGTGACTTGACTTGACTAAATGACTTGACTGAATGACTTGACTTGACTTGAATGACTTGACTTGACTTGACTTGACTTGACTTGACTTGACTGAATGACATGACTTGACTGAAGAACTTGACTTGACTGAATGACATGACTTGGCTTGACTGAATGACTTGACTGAATGACATGACTTGACTTGACTGAATGACTTGACTTGACTGAATAACTTGACTTAACTGAATGACTTGACTATACCTACTTGACTGAGTGACTTGACTACATGACTTGACTTGACTGAATGACTTGACTATACCTACTTGACTGAGTGACTTGACTTGACTGAATGACTTGACTTAACTGAATGACTTGACTTAACTTAAATGCCTTGACTTGACTGAATAACTTGACTGAGTGACTTGACTTGACTTCACTGTACTTACTTGACTGAATGACATGACTTGACTGAAAGACTTGACTGAATGACTTAACTTGACTTGACTTGACTGTACCTACTTGACTAAATGACTAGACTTGACTGAATGACATGACTTGACTGAATGACATGACTTGACTTAAATGACTTGACTTGACTGAATGACTTGACTTAACTGAATGACTTGACTTGACCTAAATGACTTGACTGTACTTACTTGACTGAATGACTTGACTTAACTGAATGACTTAACTTGACTTGACTAAATGACTTGACTTGACTGAATAACTTGACTTGACCGAGTGACTTGACTGAGTGACTTGACTTGACTAAATGACTTGACTGAATGACTTGACTTGACTGAATGACTTGACTTGACCTTAATGACTTGACTTGGCTGAATAACTTGACTTGACTGAATAACTTGACTTGACTACTTGACTTGACTTGACTGAATAACTTGACTTGACTGAAGAACTTGACTTGACTGAATGACATGACTTGACTTAAATGACTTGACTTAACTGAATGACTTGACTTGACCTAAATGACTTGACTTGACTATACCTACTTGACTGAGTGACTTGACTACATGACTTGACTTGACTTGACTGAATGACTTGACTTAACTGAATGACTTGACTTAACTTAAATGACTTGACTGAATGACTTAACTTGACTTGACTGAATAACGTGACTTGACTGAGTGACTTGACTTGACTTCACTGTACTTACTTGACTGAATGACATGACTTGACTGAAAGACTTGACTAAATGACTTGACTTGACTGTACCTACTTGACTGAATGACATGACTTGACTTAAATGACTTGACTTGACTTAACTGAATGACTTGACTTAACTGAATGACTTGACTTGACCTAAATGACTTGACTGTACTTACTTGACTTGAATGACATGACATGACTTGACTTAAATGACTTGACTTGACTTAACTCAATGACTTGACTTAACTGAATGACTTGACTTGACCTAAATGACTTGACTGAGTGACTTGACTTGACTTGACTGAATGACTTGACTTGACTGAATAACTTGACTTGACTGAATGACATGACTTGACTATACCTACTGGACTGAGTGACTTAACTTGACTACATGAATTGACTTGACTTGACTTAGTGACTTGACTGAAAGACTTGACTTAACTAAATGACTTGACTTGACTATACCTACTTGACTGAGTGACTTGACTTGACTACATGACTTGACTTGACTGAATGACTTGACTTAACTGAATGACTTGACTTGACTTAAATGACTTGACTTGACTAAATGACTTGACTTGACCGAGTGACTTGACTGAGTGACTTGACTTGACTAAATGACTTGACTGAATGACTTGACTTGGCTGAATAACTTGACTTGACTGAATAACTTGACTTGACTGAAGAACTTGAATTGACTGAATGACATGACTTGACTTGACTGAATGACTTGACTTAAATGACTTGACTTAACTGAATGACTTGACTTGACCTAAATGACTTGACTTGACTATACCTACTTGACTGAGTGACTTGACTTGACTTGACTACATGACTTGACTTGACTTGACTGAATGACTTGACTTAACTTAAATGACTTGACTGAATGACTTAACTTGACTTGACTGAATAACGTGACTTGACTGAGTGACTTGACTTGACTAAATGACTTGACTTCACTGTACTTACTTGACTGAATGACATGACTTGACTGAAAGACTTGACTGAATGACTTGACTTGACTAAATGACTTGACTTGACTGTACCTACTTGACTGAATGACGACTTGACTGAATGACATGACTTGACTGAATGACTTGACTTAAATGACTTGACTTGACTTAACTGAATGACTTAACTTAACTGAATGACTTGACTTGACCTAAATGACTTGACTGTACTTACTTGACTTGACTGAATGACGACTTGACTTGACTGAATGACTTGACTTGACTGAATAACTTGACTTGACCGAGTGACTTGACTGAGTGACTTAACTTGACTACATGAATTGACTTGACTGAATGACTTGACTTGACTTAGTGACTTGACTGAAAGACTTGACTTAACTAAATGACTTGACTTGACTACATGACTAGACTTGACTTGACTGAATGACTTGACTTAACTGAATGACTTGACTTGACTTAAATGACTTGACTTGACAAAATGACTTGACTTGACTGAATAACTTGACTTGACCGAGTGACTTGACTGAGTGACTTGACTTGACTAAATGACTTGACTGAATGACTTGACTTGACTTGACTGAATGACTTGACTTGACTTGACTTGACTGAATGACATGACTTGACTGAAGAACTTGACTTGACTGAATGACATGACTTGGCTTGACTGAATGACTTGACTGAATGACATGACTTGACTTGACTGAATGACTTGACTTGACTGAATAACTTGACTTAACTGAATGACTTGACTATACCTACTTGACTGAGTGACTTGACTTGACTGAATGACTTGACTATACCTACTTGACTGAGTGACTTGACTTGACTGAATGACTTGACTTAACTGAATGACTTGACTTAACTTAAATGCCTTGACTTGACTGAATAACTTGACTGAGTGACTTGACTTGACTAAATGACTTGACTTCACTGTACTTACTTGACTGAATGACATGACTTGACTGAAAGACTTGACTGAATGACTTAACTTGACTTGACTTGACTGTACCTACTTGACTAAATGACTAGACTTGACTGAATGACATGACTTGACTGAATGACATGACTTGACTTAAATGACTTGACTTGACTGAATGACTTGACTTAACTGAATGACTTGACTTGACCTAAATGACTTGACTGTACTTACTTGACTGAATGACTTGACTTGACTGAATAACTTGACCTGACTGAATAACTTGACTTGACTGAATGACATGACGACTATACCTACTTGATTTAGTGACTTGACTTGACTACATGAATTGACTTGACTTGACTGAATGACTTGACTTAACTGAATGACTTGACTTGACTTAGTGACTTGACTGAAAGACTTGACTTAACTAAATGACTGGACTTGACTATACCTACTTGACTGAGTGACTTGACTTGACTACATGACTTGACTTGACTTGACTGAATTACTTGACTTAACTGAATGACTTGACTTGACTTAAATGACTTGACTAAATAACTTGACTTGACTGAATAACTTGACTTGACCGAGTGACTTGACTGAGTGACTTGACTTGACTAAATGACTTGACTTGACTGAATGACTTGACTTGACTAAATGACTTGACTTGACTGTACCTACTTGACTAAATGACTTGACTTGACTGAATGACTTGATGTGACGTGACTTGACTGAATGAATGGACTTACTCGACTGACTGGACTTACTCGACTGACTGGACTTACTCGACTGAATGACTTGACTTGACTGACTGGACTTACTTGACTGACTGGACATACTTGACTGACTGGACTTACTTGACTGAATGACTTGGTAGAATAACTGACGGAGAACCAGAACATGACAATGCTAACCTTTACTACTAACCGTCCTTCGGAAGGGACGTAAAGAAGTTGGCCCCGTCTGCCCAGTGGTTATGCTGAGTGGACGTGAAAGAACACATGGACTGAGGTTGGAATCCCTCGGAAAATGATAACATTGAAATGCTCTAAGACACCCAGCACTGAATGAATGACTGACTGAGTAGCCTGACTAACTAATTAGACTGACTAAATAAATATGGACACTGATGCACCGACTATCTAAAATGACTGACGATAGATCGACCAACTGAGAGACTATGTAGACTGACTAATTGTATAGATATCGACCGACCACAGACGACAAGATATATAAATATATATAAACATCAACATTAAAACGAAAAAGGTAAGTACCTATGACAGGACGTATGCAGATATACACATATGTAAGTAAATACTGGAACAGGATTACAAACCTGAAGAAGTAAGGAAAGGCAGAGTAGGTAAATTGATGGCCTAGAAAGAATGAAGGTAAGTTACATTACATCAACTGACTGGTTGACAGACCAAAACATAAGAAAGCCAGTCTAAAGCGCCCAAAGGTTGAAGCCCAGAGAACATACACTGACGACAAAAGAAAGAAATGGAACTCACTGCCACCTGATCCACGGAAATAAAGGGGTTGTGACAGCGATTTTACTGCTGCTCACAAAGAGGTCAGGCATTCAATTGCCAATGGTAATACTATGCGCTCTGCGTAAAAAAGCCAGACCCCCTAACGATGCAACAAACGAAAGGGAAAACACTACGATCTACTAACAGAAAAAGGGGTTGTAACAACGACTTTACTGTTGTACACAAAGAGGTCAGGCATTCAGTTGCCAATGGTAATACTATGCGCTCTGCGTAAAAAAGCCAGACCCCCCCCCCCCCCTACACGACTAAAAAAAAAAGAAAAAAAAAGAGGCACGGAAAACACTACGACCCAGCCAACAGATAAGGGGTTGTGACAGCGATTTTACTGCTGTTCACAAAGAGGTCAGGCATTCAGTTGCCAATGGTAATACTATGCGCTCTGCGTACAAAAGCCAGACCCCCCCCCCCTACATGATTAAAAAAGCGGCACGGAAAGCACTACGACCCAGCTAACAGCTAAGGGGTTGTGACAGCGATTTTACTGCTGTTCGCAAAGAGGTCAGGCATTCAGTTGTCAATGGTAATACTATGCGCTCTGCGTACAAAAGCCAGACCCCCTACACGACTAAAAAAGCGGCACAGAAAGCACTACGACCCAACTAACAGCTAAGGGGTTGTGACAGCGATTTTACTGCTGTTCACAAAGAGGTCAGGCATTCAGTTGCCAATGGTAATACTATGCGCTCTGCGTACAAAAGCCAGACCCCCTACACGACTAAAAAAGCGGCACGGAAAGCACTACGACCAAGCTAACAGATAATGGGTTGTGCCAGCGATTTTACTGCTGTTCACAAAGAGGTCACGCATTCAGTTGCCAATGGTAATACTATGCGCTCTGCGTACAAAAGCCAGACCCCCTACACCAACCACGAAAGAAGAAAACTGAAAAGGGACGTGACAACGATTATACTGTTGTGCATGTAGAGGTCGGGCTTTCATTTGCCAGTGGTAATACTATGCACCCTGTGTACAAAAGCCACGTGACCCCCTATTCATAACAACACATTACATGCGGAAGGGACTGCACGACCCCGCTACGCCTGCCATCCCGATAGGACAGAAAAGAAGCCAAGAAAACATCTACCATATACAGAAAATACAGTGTAAAAAGGTAAGTCTGACTGCACTAAGGACAGACAATAAAAACATTACTAAAATAACTACTAACCGTCCTTCGGAAGGGACGTAAAGAAGTTGGTCCCGTCTGATTAGCATTGAAGCAAATCGGACGTTAAAGAACTCATGGACTGAGGTTGGAATCCCTCAGAAAGTGACACTTTTGATAGGCTTTCGGACACGTTTGGCACATGTAAAGGTGCAGGGGCAGGATAGATATGGAAATCTTTGGCCAATGGGCCGAAGCCCATTGACCCTGCCCATGAGCCGTCAAAACTACTTTTGTTTGTATGTGGGTATACACACACCTACCTAAAAAGAGGCACTTGTGTATAGCCACTTACGGACAAGGGTAACATAAAAAATTAGGCAGATTTGCCAAATCCGCCCTAAAAGGATGCTGTTGGCCGAGTGTAGTCGATGAGTGGTCGGTCCATCTGCTGAAAGACGTGCTGCCTGATTGTGTCTGACCTGGGGAAGACTCGGCGAACGAACTGAGATGGAGACGAGATGTGTAACCCTGACGATTGGAGACTGGGGGAAAACTGCCTTCCATGCCTGATGAAATCCAGCAGATCCACACCTTCATGATCGACATGGCCTTGCTAGAGAGATCACCATCCCTGTCAGTGTAAATGCTGAAGCTCTCCTCAACAAATCTGCATGAATATAAGAGAACCGCCTTCTTCGCAGCCTGCGCCTTGACTGATGACGGACAACAACTAGGCCCATCAATACCTAAACAACAACATTCACAATCAACTTATCATTTCAAACAGCAACAGGTTAAAATTCTAAGTTATTAACTCAGGTCCTCATTTCTGCACACACTAGATCTTTAGTTTCTTTTTCCCGTTTCTTATTCAGTTAATCACATGTCATTATGTTAATTTGTTTCCTCTTAGTTGATAGTATTATCTTTCAGTTTCATCATAATATTTTACTTTCAATTCTCTTGATTTCGGTTTTGAGATTTCATTTTACAGACTGCCCTCCAGCCCCATCCCACCACCTTGAGAAATAAAGTAATTCCCCCTCCCACCCCTCCTCAACACAACATACAACATAGACACTAGCCAACTACAATACATTAGTTAACATCAGGCAACACACTCCCAGCAACATCTTAATTTTTCGACTTATTTCAGTTTTCATTTATTTAGAGCAACCCTTCGGGGAAGCAATGCAACCCTTCGGGGAAGCACCTCTAAGAGTGTGTCATGGCCCAAATACATCTAGGTGTAAGCGGCCAATAAATACCAACTAACTGAACTGAACTGAACTGATTGAAAGCATCCTCGGCCAGGGGCCGAACAGGTAGGATCTGTACCAGCTACTACAAGCGCGACGGACAATACGCGTCTTCCTTCGCTATGTGTCGGGTTTTTATCACATAGCGTGCAGTTCTCCTTTTATGTCTTTGGGACATCTGTTCTCCGTGACAGCTGTGTCTAATAGCTAGGTAGATATCAACCAGTTGCGGCCTAAAATAATTCTTGTTCTGAAAACAACTAAAGGGAATTAAGCAAAGCAGAAGGCCCGCAGAAATAAAGCGGCAACTACTAATACAGCAAACCAAGAACTACATAAGACGGTGACAAGGGAATCCATCGGGAATCTTCTGTCCCATCTTCACGTAAAACAGTGCGCATCCCTATAGTCATAATCTCACTAAGTATGGTCTTTTCTTTCTAAAGCATTTTTGATTGAAATATTAGGGTAGGCCCATTTTTACCTACCTTTCTTCTTCCGCTTTAAGCAGTGGCGACACCTTCCCAAGACGGAGGCCCATGCGAGGCACTTGGCTCTCGCAAGTATTCAGCGACGACGGTCCATGCCAGGATAATACTCCTCACCCAAAACTTGCATTAGGAGTAGTGCCCGCGTGAGGCACATCACTTTTCGTCTGAGATAACCTTCTTCCTTTCAGCTTAGAGGTATAATAACTTATATTAAGTTAACTAAGTCTCGTGTACGGGAGCCTCCCTTGCGGGGATACCTCTGCGGACCTACGAGTCCGTGTGGTACCTCCAGGAGCCCCATGTTTAAAAGTTCATCTACCTGTCTCTATGTCTCGTATTTTCGTATGCTCTGATTGTAGTTTTATCTAGCATATTTTTAATTGTTTAGGTAAACTCATTGTATAGGCTTATATTTTTAGGTCACCAAATCAAATCTTGTAAGTCCATAGATCACGAAATTGCTATGGACAGGCATATTGGTGACACAAACTCGTGGGATGAGACCGTTGTGTTTAACGTTCGCGACGATGGTCGCACGGCCCCACCGGAACCATTGAGGTCCACCGGCCTTAGGAGCCAGTTTTTGTTTCCCGCAGGGCAGTCTCGTACAAGGTCCATCAGGCACACTAAGATAAAGTGCTTCCTATCTTCTGGTGCTGTGCCACAGAGTTTGCATGTAGGATCTGTGTTGAACTGATTTTGTTTGGCCTGATTAGCCTGGAGCCAATATCTTCTCGTGAGAATCCTAGCTTTGATGACTGCTTTGTGTTGCTGGTTACGACTACATGTTGAGGTTTTCCATAGTCTGGCTACGTTGAAGGAGCTGATAGAAGCCATAGAGACGTACTTAAGTGATGACTTAGTGGCTAGTTCACCTGTTGACACATTGCTCCAATAGCTCGTAACCGCAGATTTTACTTCTTTCGCACATAGGGTTTTAGAGGGGATGTTGCTGAGTAACACATTGGCTGTAGGCAGTCTGTACTTATATAGAACATCCTGAACATGGACAAACCAGCTGGCTGATGTGGAACTCTTCATTGCTAGCTGACGGATGGCTATGTCATGCTCCAAGCTCCCTTCCAGGGCCAGTATATTTCTGAGTAGGCCAAGAGTTCTCATATCTATGTAGGCTTCAACTGGTAGAACTCCTAGTAGACCGCGAACAGCTATTGCGGCAGTATTATCAGCGAGTGCCTGAAGTCTGCAAAGCATAGCGGACTGGAATATTTCCATGCTAGAAAGATTGATAGACCAATTAGTGTCGTCATAATTCGTCTGCTATATGGGACAGAGGTTCAGATCGATTCACGCACACTTCCTCCCTCCGAGAATGATATTGGCGTTGCTATCTATACGTCTGGATTGCTATGTGCATTCATTCAACTGCTTGCACTCTTGTGATACTATTTCAGTGGCATATTGAGGCTATAACTTCTAAAGCTTAGAAGCTTGTAAACTTATCAGATAACATTAAATTAGTATTGATTAACCTACCTACTTACCGTCACTATTATGTAATCCATTCCATTTGACAGTTGCTGTCATTCGTGCGTCAGCTGATAGCTATTCAGTATTTGTTGGAGAATAAATTCTCCATGTCGGTTATTTAAATCCATCTCTTCTTATTCGAATCCATGAATTAATTGTCCATCCTTAAATTAAGTGACCAGTCCGTCGCAGCTAACACATTGCTGCTGGTGCTTCTAGTGCTCATACAATATCAGCTTACAACAACTACCGCACGCATCTCTATGCAAGCAGCGCTGGTCTGACAGTGAGAAACAGCTGGAGTTTCTCACGTACCACAACAGTTAGGGCACAGAGTGATAGACAGGACGTTATCTATCAAATTAAAGCAATGCGGTCGCTTTAAAGGAATACTTCAGTCAACAGGGTTATGTTAATAGGTTTTATTGATTAATTGGCATATTCTATTGACTGGTGTGTTAGCATGCAGTTATAACTTCATCTGAAAAGCCGTCATTACAGCATGTTTAAAGGGGCACTATAGTTAATGCTATTGTATTGATGAGTACATGCACACACGTTTTGCCAATCAATCTCATTGACTCGGTGCCATTCTAAAGATATGTGTCAGCCCAAACTAAGAGGTTCTGAGTGAGAGGGTACATGTGAGGTTGAGACTGAGCCAAACGTCTGGGATCAATACTGACACTGACAAATATTGAACTTTCATATTGGGTCAATTATCTATTGGTGGTCTAGGTCAATCAGTGATATTCAGAGCTGTTATTCTAGCAATTGCAGTTCTCACCAGCATTTATACACTACCACAAAAACCCAGACCGGCCACGCTACAGTATATTGTTGTTATTACTTTTTCTAAAAAATGTACATCAATGCAGTGCAACTCGGAGTTAAGCTAACCTGTCCCCTAAACAAGGTAAAATGTCTCGCTGAATATTCTGCCCTGTGTTGTTGAATATTCCTGCCTTAAAAGCAGCAATATCTTCCACTCCAACAACGTAAAAATAAATGAACTGTTCTTACATGGTGTTCAAATTGTTTTAACCCTTACCACTCCGATGCCAATATGCTATAGTTTACTGTATCAATAGCAAAGAAACTGGTGTACATTTTTCAACAACTTTGGTGGACGATGTTGCTGTCTATGACAGCACCATCTTCCACCAAATCTTTCAAAAAATTAACACCAGTTCATCTTTTAATTTAATTTGGAAAAAAATTAATTTTATTTACCAGATCGGTAACATCTTAGTATCTCAATTTCAAATCATCCATACTGGAAGCAAAAAAAATTCCATTCAAATTAATTTCAAAATATTCAACAAAATTTTCTTACAATGCCAAAAATTTGTCATGGCTGATATAAGTTTGAAAGAGTTGCGGTATTTTACAGTTGAATATCCATAAAATTATGGGGACATTTGACCCCTAATGGAAAAAATTGTGGGTGATTTCAAAATAACAGTGGCCCCTCCTAGAATAAACACTGCTTTACTGATTTCTTTCCCCACTACCTTTTCCCATTTTATTTTATTTACAATGACATGTACGCGGCTCCGTACTATCCGTGCTATGACGGCAAAAGCCGGAAACTGGCGAAAACTGTCGAAGGCATTCACCTCTCGAAAATTCGTCCTTCACCCTTTCTCATTTCTCGCCGGTCGTATTCGTGAACAGTCAGGTAAGCGATCTCTCATCTTTTGGTGGAATTGTGAGATTTTAAATGACTGATTTGAATTAATAAGACATTTTGTTATCTCCTTAATGTAATCAGGTTAAATTATCAGTGTTTAATTATCGGTTTTATTAAGCAGTCATATTTTCCTACCGGCGAAATTTCGCGTCTACGTGACATTCACATTGACATTAGCCGAGCATCATCATGCAGACTGTTTTAATGCGTGCGGATTTGCGGAAGGACGTATGTTTTGCCAGTTGTATAGGACAGGTACTGTGTAGTGTTCTTAACTGTTTCACATTCGAACTATTTTTTGGTGCATTAACGCCTCGACTGAATCGACCTTGAAGGTTTGATGTTCCAGAACTGTCAAGGTCACCACATGACTATATAAAGCAATGGAGCGATGCTAAAAATGGAATTGCTTCGTGATTAGCGTGATACCATCTCATGATCCTTAGAGTATATGACTGCAAACTCATTGCAATTCATGCACCATTGATTGCAGTCTGCATTATAATTATATAAAAATAATTTAATGACTAATGTAACCCATCTTCAGACTTGAAATATCTCTGGGAAATTTTAGTTTCACCGGCAATACCAACATAATAAATTCTTTACATTATGAAATTTACTGTTGAATATTTTTTAAATAATTTTACTGGAAGACGGTGCTGTCTCAGAGTCAGACATCAACGGCTTTCAGTCAAATTAATTTTAAAATATTCAACAGTGACTGCCTTGAGTTGATAATTAGTCCGAGTGTGCTCTGACTCAAACCGCCCCTGTGACAGATATTTGGACAGACTGACTGTTTTTGCATAATAACTGAATGAATACCAACAGAATTTCAATAATTTCTGTGTTTCATATAAAAAGTATCAATTAGTCATTACATTATATTCCTAGAAAATTTACTATTCGGCATACCATGCAACAATACGGCTGTAGCTCTCCCAAACTTAGACTCATGCTTCCATATAAGGACATGACACATCTTTGGTAATCATACTGGATGCATGCATCATGATATTAACATGGCATGATACAATGACCGTGGGGTCAAAGATGAAGGTCGCTGACCTTGGAAAAACTGGTATCCGTTTACCTCAACTTAGCAGTTTATATCTAATCCTTGGTTGATGATGCTGGGCCTAAATTTGAACAATGTTTACTTATAATAACCCACCTTGAAGGGAGTCTAGCACCATAGAATCTGTCTAGCTAAATTGGTTGAATTATGCCAAGCAACTGAGGATCAGCAGCATTTTGAAAATTTCCGTTAAATTCTTCATAAAATCTTAGATTTTCACCCAAAAAATTTACCAACCAAAATTCTGAATAGCCGGTCTGGAGGGTACCAGCACCACTTGGCCCTTCCATTCAACAGTAGGAAAAAGGAATGAAGTCTGGGTTGCGACCAACAAGGTCATGTGATAGCTATCAGCCAATGAGGTTGTCATTGTGCTTAATGACCTACTCAGTGGCTCTGGGTATTGGATTAACTCTCTTCTTGCTTCATTCTGAGATATAGCATTCAAGCGAATTACTATGGATCTCATCATTAGAGAGAGTATGAAGCCTTCAGTCATTCTGTAACCACAATACACAGCAAACATTGGCTGTAAAAAATTGATCCTATGCTTCCCTTCCGATAAGGAAAGAGCAATCGTAATGCAAGGAGGTAGGTATATGTAATTAGTAAAACAGAAGACCAGACCCTCCGGGTCGTCTGGTCGATACATGTACGTGTACCAGCAGTTTAGTATTTAAACTTAGATCTATATTTTAAATCAATATTCTGATAGGTTGAGAATTCAAGGCAGTATAATGAATTTGTATTTTATGTCACAATATGTACAGCATGCTAATGCATTGTATATCAGTTTAAGTAACCATTCATGACGTGAAAGTTTAATATTTTGAAACTATTTTACTGGAAGTTTTTGATACAGCTCCGGCTGAAAATGTTTTCAGAAAATTTTACCAGCATTGTTAGCTCGCTCACCTGGCCTGAAAGGCCAAGTGAGCTTATGTCGTGGCGACCGTCCGTCATCCGTCTGTCAACTTTTCCTTTAAACGACTGTCTCCAGAACCGCTGGGTCAATTTCAATTATATTTGGCAGGAAGCATCCTTAGGGCATAGGGATCCAAGTTTGTTCAAAGGAAGCCGATCGGCCAATTAGGCCGGAGGCCATCTTGGATTTGGGACGATTTTTAGAAACGTCTAAAAATCTCCGAAACCGCTTGAGGGATTGAAGGAAACCTCATGAAATATGATCTATGGCAAGAGCTCAACCAAATTTGTTCAAGGGAACTTAATTGGTCCAATAGTTCGGCGGCCATCTTGGTTGACCTAGTTTTGGCGAAAATAACTTATTCGCCTGAACCGCTGAAGGGATAAGGCCGAAATTTGGCAGATATGATCAGGGACTAAGGGCCAGTAAAGTTTGTTCAAGAGAAGTTGATCCGTCAAAAAACATGGCCGCCGTGGGCCAATCAAAATATAGCATATTGGGCGGCCATATTGGATATTTTTATTTGATGAATTTTGAGGCCGAAATTCGTTTTATGTAGGTTATTAGCTCACCTGGCCAAAATGGCCAAGTGAGCTTATGCCATGGCGACCATCCGTCTGTCCGTCCGTCAACTTTTTCCTTTAAACGACTTCTCAAGAACCACTAGGCCGATATAAGTTATCTTTGGCAGGAAGTATCCTTAGGGCATAGGGATCCAAGTTTGTTCAAACGAAGCCGATCGGCCAATTTGGACCACTGAAGGGATCAGGCCAAAATTTGGGAGATATGACTAGGGGCTTTGTTCAAGGGAAGTTAATCCGTCAAAAAACATGGTGCTGTCGGCCAATCAAAATACAGCATGTTTGATGGCCATATTGGATTTTTTTATTTGATGGATTTTGAGGCTGAAATTGGTTTTATATGTTTTTGGGTATTCTGATCACAAATTTGCAATTTTCAAAGCTGTCGGATAAACGGTTTGGCGGCCATCTTCGATCATTTTCCCGCCGAAAGCTCATCTTGAATTTTGGCAGATTTTTTGAAACGCCTTTAAAAACCTCCGAAACCGCTTGGTGGATTGAAGCAAATCCCATGAAATATGATCTATGGCAAGAGCTGAACTAAGTTTGTTCAAGGGAACTTGCTTGGCCAAATGATTCAGCGTCCATTTTGGTTGACCTAGCTTTAGCAAAAATTACTTCTAGAACAACTGAAGAAATCAGGTCGAAATTTGGCAGATATGATTAGGGACTAAGGGCCATTAAACTTTGTTAAAGGGAAGTTGATCTGTCAAAAAACATGGCCGGCAGTGGGCCAATCAGCATGTTTGGCGGCCATATTGGATTTTTTTATTTGATGGATTTTGAAGCCAAAATTTGTTTAGTACAGGGTTATGAGTATGCTGATTTCAACCATGCCATTTCTGAATCTATCAGATAAACAGCTTGGCGGCATGTAGTAAAATTGGCATTTAGTACAGGTGGTCTTTATAGCATGTTTAACTGCATTCTAAAACCCTTATAATCATTTGACAGAGTGACCAAACTCACTTAGCAGCAGTAGTTCACTAGTTCAAAATAATAATTTGACTGAAAGTCATTGCTGCCTTCGAATGCAACAACTTTCTGTCAAATAAATATCAAAGTATTCAAAGTTATAGATGTCAGCATACACACAATACATATCTTAGATATTTAGCCAGCATAGGAAAACATTTAATCTTGTAATTTAAAACCACAACTCTAATTCCCAAGATATAAATGAAATTAATACCCTGTGAGGTAGTGAGCTGATGAAGTGTACCATATTCACATACTGATTCTAACAGATTTATTTAATTAATTCATCATTAACCCTTTAACACTCATATCAGCAAAAAATGGCTTCAGTAGTGATCTTGAGAAATGTTCATTTGCCCACTAAAAGAAGACGGTTTTTGAAAATTTACCACTGGAATGACTGGCTCGATAACTGAGGCTGTCATTCCAGTGATAAATTTTCAAAAATAATCTCGGTCTGCAAGTGGACATTTTCTTTGAGAAAATTTAAATTGACTTGAATAAATTTGAGGGTTAAAGCCAATTAATTCTAGCAATTAATTAGTTCAGTATTACGTTATTCACAAGTTTTGTTGGATAGCATGTATCATGGTGACGACCATTTTGAAAATAGTTTTGCTGACGATATCTGTTACTGTCAAGTGCAGCAACAGTTTTCAGCCTGACTATTCAGCCCTTGTCACACAAATGTCTAAAGATTAATTGTTACAAAGCCATTATTAGAAAGGCTGCTATACAGTTTGTAAACACCATTGCTGTCATAGACAGTGCTGTTGCTGTTATATAATTGACAGCAACAGCTTACACAACCCTTATTTCCAGTTAAATGCGGTAATAAGATTAGCTTCTTATCAATTTATTAGCTCACATGGCCAAGTGAGCTTATGCCATGGCGGGTTTCCGTCCGTCCATCCGTCGGTCAACTTTTTTCTTTAAACGACTTATCAAGAACCACTAGGCTGATTTCAATTATATGTGGCAGGAAGTATCCTTAGGGCATAGGGATCCAAGTTCGTTCAAACAAAGCCGATCGGCCAACATCTTGGATTTTGGCCGATTTTAGGAAATGACTAAAAATCTTCTCCGAACCCGCTTGGTGGATCGATTCAAAACTCACGAAATATCATATAGGGCAAGAGCTGAACCAAGTTTGTTCGAAGGAACTTGAATGGCCAAATGGTTCGGCAGCCATCTTGGATGACATAGTTTTCGTGAAAACGACTTATTCTGCAGAACCGCTGAACGGATCGGGCTGAAATTTTGGGGATATGATTATGGATTAAGGGCCATTAAAGTTTGTTCATGGGAAGTTGATCAGTAAAAAACATGGCCGCCGTGGACTAATCAAATTTTCGCATGTTTTGCTGCCATATTCTATTTTTTTATTTGATGGATTTTGAAGCCCAAATTGGTTTTCTTAACTCAGCTTACTTGTCAGTCAGCTGTCGTATAGCGATGACCCATCCGCCTTCTGTATGTCTGTCTGTCCATCCATCTGTCTGTCAGTCACCAACAATGGTGGCTCATTTTGTTATTTCTTGACGGATTGACACCAAACTTGGTCACAATGTTAATGTCGGCATCTAATATCTGTGTTGTGGAAATGAAACTGATAGGACGTCAAATGCCAAAGTTACCACTCATTAAATATTTGCAGTCTCACTTTCATAGGGCAAATATAGGTTTGTTTCCACTGTCCATTGATTTATCACTATGTCTGATTTTATTGCCAAACTAGATATTAAATTCCAATTAACGGATTAACCTTTCCAGTACTGCCGAAATATTTAAGATATGTATTATGTGCTCTGACATCTATGCTCTTAAAAATATTTTGAAATGTATTTGATTGAACGTTGTTGCTGCATTAGGCAGCAGTGAAAGTTGTTGCTGCCTAAGGCAGCAATGATTTCAGTCAAATTATTTTTTAAATCGTCTCCAGCTCACCCTACCTCTGCTGCTAACTTGTCGATTCAGCCAGATGCGCATGTGTTAAATGGATTGTGTGGTGGTAGGGAATAACCTGCTATAAAGACCACATACCTGCCTTTAGAGACCATTTTCTTAAATTGTATTTAAACCTCTAATAACTGTCTGACTCCGTTTTTGCAGACGATATATTCCAAAGGTTATATCTCTGAACCTGATAAATATATTGAAAACAATTGGACTGAAATTGGTGATGGCTAAGCCGCCAACAACTTTCAGTCGAATTGTTTTCAAAATATTCAACAAATGAAGAGCTTTTGAAAATTGAAATTATTGGCTGCACTGGCTTGCTTGCAGCAGTAAGACAGTTAAGAAACCAGCTGTAGTTAGCACTGATATCATCTATTTTTACTTCAACATTGTTCAAAATCACTAATGCAAAAAAAAAACAGTCCAGAGATTGTTGTCAGTATCTCGAAAACTAAACCATTTGACTGAAAGTCATTGGAAGTGACACTGATTGATGTAAAACTTAAGTAAGATTAGTGGAAATGCCAATGTTCCAGGTGAGCGATACAGGCCCATTGGGCCTCTTGTTGGGTATTCTGATCTCAAATTTGCAATTCTCAAGAACTACTGGGACGATTTCAATTATATTTGGCATAGAGCATCCTTAAGGCATAGAGATTCACAGTTGTTCAAATGAAGCCGATCGGCCAATTTGGCCGGTGGCCATCTTGGATTTCAGCCAATTTTTAGAAATGTCTAAAAATCTCATTCTCCAAACCGGCTTGGGGAATCGATTCAAAACTTATGAAACTTCATCTAGGCAAAGAGGTAAGCCAAGTTTGTTCAAGACGACTTGATTGACCGAATGGTTCAGCAGCCATGTTGGATAAACGGTTTGGCGGCCATCTTGGATAATTTTCTCGTCAAAAGCTCCCATGCTAAAGCAATGGGAAATTTAAAATGTCAGGCCGATTTCAATTGTATTTGGCAGGAAGCATTCTTAGGGCATAAGTATCCAAGTTTGTTCAAATGAACCCGATCGGGCAATTTTCCCAGCGGCCATTTTGGATTTCGGGCAATTTCAGGAAATGTCTTAAAATCTCCGAAAGCACTTGGGGAATCTTTATCTAGGCCAAGAGGTAAGCCAAGTTTGTTCAAGAGGACTTGATTGACCAAATGGTTCGGCAACCATCTTGGATGACCTGGTTTTCACGAAAATGACCTCCAGAACCGCTAAAGGGATCAGGCCGAAATTTGGGCCATTAAAATTTGTTCACGGGAAGTTGGTCCATCAAAAAAACATTGACTCCAGGGGGCAATCAAAATGTAGTGTGTTTGGCGGCCATATTGCTCTTGCAAAAATGTCCACAAACTCATTTGAAAGACTGCTAAACCACCCACCAATAATTTTGACAAAAATTGATGGTGCTCCAGGTGAGCAACACGGGCCTCTTGTTTGTGCAATAGATACAGGGTTCGCCCTGGTCATGGAAATCCTGGAAAGTCATGGAATTTGAAAATGTAAATTCCAGGCCTAGAAAGTCAGTGTTTTTTATCATAGGTCATGGATACGGCATGGAAAATTGTAATCATGTAAAATAAAAATTATGGCAACGGCTTATCAAAACAAGGCTGTGGCTTGGTTTTGCAGAATAACTCAGATTTTGTTTTTGGAGCTACGTTAACCCTAGGTTATAAATAGACTCAGTCCTCTTCCTTAACCCTTTAACCCTCATATCCTCCAAAAACAGTTTCTGTACTTCTCTTGAGAAATGTCTATTTTCAAACCAAGAAATAACCGAGCCAGTCAATCCACTGGTAAATTCTCAAAAAGTCATTTCTTGGTCTGAAATGGATTTTTTCTTTAACAAATTTAAGGCTTAACGGGTTAATCAAATGCCTGAGTTCAATGAAATGCTTCTATTGTGATCAACTTCAACAGTTCTAATGCAAATCTTGATTGGTACATTTTTTCGGCAGGGATCTTGAATTTTCCAGCAGAGTTTTAAATTGCTAAGTACTAAATCAATGACTAAAGTTCAACCAAACTTGGGTGGAATGATCTTATGATGATAAGCTTCAGGAAATCAAATAAGAATTTCAATTGGTCAATTTCTTTGCCAGTCATCTTGGATTTCTGGAAATTATCCTTCTTGTCTATTTAAATGCTAGTGGTCCAGGTGAGCGTCATAAGCCCTTGGGCCTCTTGTTGATAAGTGTATTGATAAGTCTTCTATATTTATTGTATGTTTGAAGTCGAGCTTCATGGATCATTGTAAAGTCGAGCTTCGTGGTTGCATTGCATCCTCATTTGGCAGTTTCACTGGAAACTTGCATGGTTAGTCATGGAGTTTGACAATTCAAATTCCAGATCTGGAAAGTCATGGAAAATCAGTGTCCTTTTTATCATGATAGGTCATGGAAAAGTCATGGAAAATGGTAATCATGTAAAATAAAAAGAAATCCGTTTGCATGAATCACCTCTATGCAATAAAAAGTTTGGCAACATCATATCAAATCAATGCTGTGGGTTGGTTGTTGGAAGAGGCAACATTCAGGCATTTTGCAGAATACATGTAGCTGATCATATCTTTGGGTCTCTATGTCATAACTCAAATCGCCTAGATGTTAATTCTTGGAGGTCATGGAATTTGTTAATTTTGGTCATGGTAAAGTCATGCTATTGTTGCGCCATGGTAGCAACAATTTCCACTAAGAATACTCTAAAATATGAACTCAACAGATTATTGTATCGTAGAAGTCAATGCACTAGGGAAAGTTGTTGAAGATTTTGAAACTAATTTCACTGAAAACTTGATACCTATGGCAGCAATGGCTTTCAGTCAAATTTGTTTCAAAATATTCTACCATGGTATTAATGTCAAGGAGCGACCTACCCATTCAGCAACTGGCCAAATGCTATTAAAATTGAGATCTGGCTATTACAAAGCTGGATTGGCTAAATAGTTCAAAGTATTCAACATAATGTCATACCTGTTATGTATGGTTGATTTCTACGGATTACCTCGTAAACCTGGTAGTGATGGATTGTAGACATTGAAAAACATTGGCTAAAATAAAAATAATAATGAGACAATTTTAAGCGACTAAGCTAGCATTAAATCTTGACTAAAGGACGCAGATTTTTTGTATATCAATTTGCATGTTCTAGGAAGGGCTGCGTCCTATAATCGAGTACAGTTTTTGATAAAACATGATTAAATCGAAAATCGTGATTATTTTTTAAATCGTGAATGTACATATGATTAAAAATTAAACAATGAAATAATCGTGAATACTTTGTACTGTAAACCTTTTCAAAATCAGCCTTGTAGTTACTTTAATGTTATCGATCACAAAAATAGACATTTTACACAGTGAATACATATATGTGCATTTACAGGCCAAGAGAAGACGATTTTTTAAGGTGTATCACTGGAATGACTGGCTCATGCATCGATCCAGACATTGCAGCATTCATCATTTCTACGCCTTTTGTTTATGTCAGGGTTATTGAATTTTGTATTTTAGCTGTGAATTTGAATTTGAGGCATGAGTCCCTAATTCAATTTTACATTTAAAAAAATATTAATTTACACATAATGAAATCATCATGTTAAGATTTATTTCGTTTCATTCCATCTAGAGCCTCTAAAAGTATACAATTTAAGGAATTTTATTTTCAGTCATTTTGCTGTGAATACGTAACTATTTTATAAAATATGTCGACATTATATACCTGTACATGTATTTTTTTCATTGACAGCTTTCTATTTGTGTTTTTCCAGGCTACACTTAAAGCTCAGTCATGGTTAAAGTCGGAATTAACGGGTATGTATTTGCCGCAATGTGAATTTACCCCTTTAACACTTAAATTTCTTCAAGAAAATGCTCAAAATTTTTCAAGAAAATTTGAATTTTCTCATTAAAATGGCCTTTTGCAGACCAAGAGCTTATTAAAAAAAAATTTATCACGAGTGACTGGCTCGGTTATCCCGTAAGTTATTCCAGTTGTAAATTTTAAAAAATAGTGTTCTATTTGCATGCAACTGAATATTTCCCAACACCTGCAGAAGCTGTTTTGGTCGGCTTGAGTGGTAAAGGGTTAACTCATAAACTATACACATTTGCAGACCAAGAAAAGGATATGTTTTGCAAATTTACCACTGGAATGACTAACTTGGTTGCTGCGATGCATGGCCTTTTCACACACCCCACCCACCCACCCCAAAAAACAACCTTCCGAACCCACTGTTGTAACTTAGCATTTTGAGATGAATGCCATCAGAGTTTAAAACTGACTGCCCTCATTGAAATTAGGATGCTCAGATTCTGCTGTTGTTGTGCAGACAGAACAAGTAGCCTAGCAGGGTCGGTGACTGAGGAGATCTGCATGGACATAGCAATTTCAGGGGTTGAAATGTTTATAAAATTGTACCTGTCGCATGTGACAGGTAGATTTTTTTTGTATCTGTCACCAAATATTTGTACTTGTACAAGCAGTGTACATTTCTAATATAAAACAATAACCTGCAAGTCCGCCACAATAAAAAGCGTAACCATCTCTAAGGCATTTAGTAGATAGCTTGACCCTTCTTAACTTGTACGCTTTAAACTGACAATCTACTGCAGATGTGATTTACTGGAAATAAGAGTTACTACGCACCGGTTTTGGTGACATAAAGTCCTGTTTTGTCGGTCGCTCCAACGCAATGAACCACTTAAATATCGGATGGTATTATTCTCGGAACCTTCCAGTAATAATATATTGGGTCATATAACCCGTCACAGTAGGCGCTAAGATATTGCTTTACTGCGCTTAAAGGCGACACAGTGACTAGATTTATCATTCGCCATTATCCGTCAATGTTGATCGTGAGTCGCACAGAGATTGGTTGAAATAAATCATGTGATTAATTCGTTATGAATAACTACAAGGCACTGCGTGATCAAAACTTTACTACGATAGTAATTTTCATTCATGCGTAATGCCATCAGATGTGTCACGAGCCAATCAGAAACTATGAGTGCGCATTATCGATTATTATTAACTACTACTGTGCAGTCGCGCGAGACATTTCCCATTACTGGTGAATTAGCAGACCCCCTCTAGGCTGATTCGTGACATAATTTTTATTGTTGAAATTAGTAACCGGGATCGCGGCGTTCTGTAAGAATGGAATGGTTAAATTACCGGACAGCTGTACCGGAGCTGATAACGCAATCTACTGGGCATTGACAGATGGAAATTGCGCTGGAAAAATATTTTTCCCAAAAATAACAGGTTGACCGGGAGAGCAACTGATACACGAGATTGACTTGTCCGACATATTTTTCACTTTCCCCGTTAAGTTCATCATCATCATCATCATCATCATATTCTTGGGACATAAGCCACCAGAATACCGCTAAAAATAATCTGTCAAATCATGCAACTCGGCATGTTTCGCTGTGCTGGATGTTTATAGAAAGTAAATGCGAAAGCAACTGAATGAGAACACTGGGAAGATTCGCAGGACTAATATTTCCAGTAAAATGTCAGAACTACAAAATAGATCTCTCACGCTTCCTTTTATCTTCATTGTAAGGGTTTTTTCACAATAATACATACCTGTCGACAGGTAGAAATCGCCTGTCATCGACTGGTAGACAGGCAACATTTTGACCCCTGAATTTTCACATGCATTTGCATGATGGCATGGGCTAAGTCACAGCACTGGAACAGATGAAGGGATCTGACAGAAATATGATTAGGGAAATTAATACGCTGTAGACAAACATGGTCAGAATTCACCGTCTTGGTGGCTATATTGGAATTTTTCATTAGGCCCCCAACATCATCGACGGGGACTATAGAAACGGGCCACATTTGGTTTCTGCTCGATAACTTCAGTTAGCTTAAATCAATCCAGTTCAAATTTGGAATGTCAACTCCTTACGACAAGACCTCGGTGGGGATTGCATATTGGCGAAATGTGTCCAGACACAGCGGAGTTATCCCCCTCGAGTTTTTGAAAAATCGTAAAATAAGTAGTTTCTGCTCGATAACTTCAGTTAGCTTGAATGGATTCATTTCAAATTTATAATGTCACCTCCTTATGACAAGACCTCGGTGGGGACTGTGTATCGGCACAAATGTGTCCAGAACCATCAGCGTTATCCCCTTGATTTCTTAAAATATCATAAAATATTTTGGTTTCCGTTAAATAAGTTATCCTGGATGTATTCAATTCAAATTTTGAAAGTAAATCTCTCTGCATGAGACTGTGTCTGTTCACCAGACTGTAATCCCCCTTGATTTCTTGAAACACTGTACAATATTTGAATTTTTTAAATTGGGTTTACTAAAAAGCGCTGGTCGAGGTACGTGTGACTAGAACTGGTCTTTTATTTGAAGCAGAAATTGTTTTTATATAGCATGTATATTTTTCCGTGTATGCTGATTTCAAATTTGGAGCGTTCGAGGGATTCGATTCTCGAAAATTACGGTGAGCTAAAAATGCTCTGCGATCAGGGCTCGGCGTGTAATGGACCTTTCCAGAGTAATGACGTCATAAGCGGCGTGTAGGATGATGTCATAATCATTGTCATAAATGATTCATTAAGGCCTGTCTTTAACCTTTAATGGTCCGACACATTGTTAGAATTGTAGGTCTCTACTATAAACAAGCTGATAAGCAGCAACAGCACCCAGTCAAATTAGTTTCAAAATATTCAACAGCTTACCTTTATAGTTTTATGGAAATTGATAGTCAGGGAGTTCAGAGATAGTTCTATCCCAACACGAGCGAGGTGTGGGTGGAGATTAGCTGGAGATGGGAGGAGCATGGCTAAAAATGTAAAGGTCCGGTCCATTGCTCTTGTAGAACGGAAAATTGTAAATTTCAAAGTAGTAAGTGTGTATTAATAGCAAGCCAAGGTATTTAAAATCTTTGTCTGAATGTATGTAATATGTCCCAAGATGAAAATGATTTTGTTTCGGTGAGATCCATCCATATTTGTGAGCGTTATCACCCTTTAAAATGCGTCAAAAATTTCATGTCCGGACCCTATCTAAAAAGGTTTTTAATATACTTTTGAATTTTTCCCCGGTGGATATATTATGTAGATGATATGTCATGATGTTTTTCAATGACATCCATCCGTATTTGTGAAAGTTATTGCCCCAGCACCCCGATAAGAGTAAAATTTGTCAAAAATCTATTGTCTGGGCCCGAACTCTGCGAGTTTTAGACCTACATTTAAAATTCTTTTTCCAATGAACGTTTACGTAGAAACATATCAGAGGCAGTATGAATGTATGATAATATCAAATGATTTGATATTGTCATACTGTCTCAGGCTGTCTCTGATGTAAATGTAGAGTGGGTCAATTGATTCTGATAGACTGATACCTTAGCAGTCACAACTCACAATTGAAACATATATAAAACATTGTTTTCACCTGGTCACTCATTACTGGGCCATAGAGCCTACTGACTTGTCGTTCTATGAAGTCCGCTCCAGCACCGCAGCTCTCCCACAATTAGACTGTCTACTTGTCTAAGTTGTCTACATGTACGTACATGTAATTACGTAAATAATGTACATGTCAAAAAGTCATAATCATACATGTACATGTCGGTCACTTGAAAAAATGTATTACTAGAGACCCGGTCAATTAGTCTCTAGTAATACAGTCTTCACGTCTAAGTGGGCCTCAAATACTCAATTCCTGCCACTTCCTGTGAGTAAAGGTATTTGGAAATACTCAATTCCTGCCACTTCCTGTGAGTAAAGGTATTTGGAAATACTCAATTCCTGCCACTTCCTGTGAGTAAAGGTATTTGGAAATACCCAATTAATGCGAAGAATACTCAATGGACCTTTCCATTTTTAGCTATGCCCCGCCCATCACTAGCTAAGCTCCACCCACACCTCGCCGTGTTGGGATTGATCGAGCCCCAAATGCCCTAGCTATCAATTTCCTGAAAACTATACAGGGAAGCTGTTGAATATTTTGTAACAACAACAGCGCCCAGTCAAATTAGTTTCAAAATATTCAACAGAATATTTATTAAATAGTAAAAGCAAACAATTTGTACAACAATGCATAGATCGTCTTCAAATATGCGTTCGTGATGAACTTATCGACGTCATTCATTATAATGTCATTGTACACGTCACGCAGTTCATTATGACGTCATATGATGGGTGGGTACTCTGGAAAGGTGAATTATAATCATCCCATGTGAGTAAAACGCTCAACAGACTAATTCTTACCTGGAGCTCTGTTTGCAGACCAAGAAAAAACTTTAATTTACCACTCGACTGGCTCGGTTATCGAGCCAGTCATTACAGTTCTAAATATTTTCAAAAAGAGTTCTTTTGGTCTGCAAATGAACATTTCCGAAAGCCACTGTAGAAGCCGTTTTCGGCCGACTTAAGTGCTTCTTGTTTAAGACCAGGTAGGTTTAGTTTATTGATATGTCTGAAAGGGTGAACATGTTTTTGTTGCAGTTTTGGGCGTATCGGCCGTCTCGTTCTGAGGGCAGCCTTGCAAAAAGGTACCCAAGTTGTAGCCGTGAATGACCCCTTCATCGACCTTGACTATATGGTGTACATGTTCAAATATGACTCAACACACGGTCGTTTCAAGGGCACCGTGAAGGCGGAGGGTGGCAAGCTGGTGGTCAACGGCAAGGGTATCTTTGTCTATGGCTGGTAAGTTGATCAGTGTTGGGAGTCTGTGATGAGACGTGAGTGTACTGCTTTTATCAAGCCCTTAACGACATAGCCGGGTTTTTAGTGATCACTAGATTTTGCTAGTCATACTGATTATTTATCATAAATATAGCCGTTACTTGCCAGATATGGCCATTATTTTTATTCCTAATTTATACAGACATTATGCTGTAGAATGTTGTTTTTATACACCCGCATAAGCGGGGTCATATTATGTGATGGCGTCCGTCCGTATGATTTCTTGCGTGGACCAGATCTCGAGTTTTGAACCTACACTAACAATGTTTTTCAGCAGATGTGGTAGATGTGTCATGATTTCGTTTCGGCAAAATCTGCCCATATTTGCAGAGTTACTCCCCTGAAAAGCTAAAATTCATCAAAATTTTCTTGTCCGAGCCATATCTTTGAATTACTGCATTCAAAATGGGTAAAAAAAAATGAGAACCTGTACTGATCAATCATTAATTGAACATCGGTTAGTATATGGGTTAGTACAACTTTAGGTGTCATTTGGGTGACGGCAGTAGATAACGGCATAAAATTAGCTGTAATTTACAGCTATCCTAAAGGTAAGTCTTTGAGCCAGAGCAAAACATTCATATGAAGAGATGTTCCAAGTTTTGTCAGGATTGGATAAAAACTTTGAAAGATGAAATGTTCAAGTTGGATGAAAGGCCTGGTTTTTGGCTTTTCTGCATGAGATAGCCAAAATAGCATGGATATAATGATTCATAACATGACGATGTCAACATAATAAATAAATCTTTTTGGCAGTTTGTTCTACAAAATGTGGTGAAAATCTTGGTATATAACATGTTAGGTTATGCCAAAAACTAACCACACAGTGAGTGCAACATTGTGCAAAAAGACACCAGTGAAGACAAAATGTGCTGTTTCAACATATTTTAAAACAGAATGGCTAATTTCTACAACAGATGAGTTTATCGGTTGCTTTTTGTGTTTTGTAAGGTCACAACTGTCCAAAATCAATTTTTTTTTACTTTTATCCTTTTTACTTGGACATTATGCTAAGGATGTCTCCTTTAGCAGGGGCTTTATTTATGTCGCAACCATAAAGCTTCACTTCACTTATCTGTGTCTAGGTGACTAGATAAAGGTGCAAGTCTAAATGCTTAATATCTTAAAGTAACCTGTGTACATCTTTGATGTTTACGAAACATTTTCATTTGTGTAACATAAGGAGTCACTGGAGCAAAAACAGCCACCTGTCGCAACCATAACATCTTGTCGCAACCATAACGGCACCGTATCCTATCAATAATGATCATAGAAAACCAATTTTCCTTATTAAATTACTTTTTATTTTCTATAATCAATAGTTAGTAATACATTGAATAATAATTGTTGTAAAATTGTTAATGATAAAGTTATTCAGTTTACATTGGTAGAATTCTGATTTCATAAATCGGTGACAATCAAGAACTGCAGATATTCTAGTTTATTTCACCTTAAAAAATTTACAATCTGCTTTGTATCGTTCATTAAAATCCATTAGAAAGCAATTTTGTAACCTTACATTGGTTTCTGATGTATAGAAGTCTTTAGTCCTGCCGTTACATTTGCATACATGTATAGCTGTGCAGTTTCATTCGTTGTATACATAATATCATCAGACCGTCATTGCTAATGTGAATCTACAATCAACATGAAGGTGAAACTGGACACTTCATATTGCTCCAAACAGAATGGAGCTTGCAGATTGGACAATTTCACTAGTAAGCCACTGCCCAAAGTTAAGACTGGAAACCAGAGACAAAAGCATCTAAAAATCTATCAAGAAAACAAGGAAAAGTGACAAAAACTGAAAGAAAAATGCAAGTCTGATCCATACTATGACAGGGAGGTAAGATGAAAAAATAGAGACCGAACACTTGAGTCCAGACAAGCAAAGAAAGAGGCACATGTGGCATCCACAGTTATTGGAAACAGGTGTTTCCGGGACTCGAGATTTCAGTTTCTGATACAACAGATGAAAGTAGCAAAGATGAGCCTAAGGACAACTCGGATCACAGAACAGCTGAAGCTAGATCAAGCATGAAAAAACAGTTAAAAAGACTATACAAGAAAAGTGTAGATATATTTAATCGAAATCCCCTTCTACTGCCACATCCTCCGAGTCTGATAGTAAGACTGCAATTGAGTCGCAGGCATGCACAAGTGCTTTCTCTTCTGCCAACATCTCCCACAAAATGGGCTGATACAGTTGACATGGTTGAAGATATACGCAATGCTACTCCCCGAAAGAAGACTGCTCTGAAGGAAAAAAAACACAAAAATCCAAGAGAACAGCATTTGGTAGACAACGTATTGAGGCAAATGCCTAATAAGCGGGATGTTAGATGTAATCAAGTGTACTGGTATATCCATGGCAGTGTGTGTGTGTGTGTGTGTGTGTGTGTGTGTGTGTGTGTGTGTGTGTGCATGCATGACATGTTTTACTATGGAAGAAAACCTACATCCCTTAAGTGTAACGGCCATGAAATTACATTTGCCACCATTAAACATCCACAGTGCATATAAAGCATTAATGTGTCCCTTTAAGTGTCCCTGCAGTTAACTGCATAGTAGGAAAATATGAGGTGTGCTTTCAAATGCTTGAAAATCAGTATTCTAAGTTGATCGCTCAGGGTGGATTCTGTGAAATGGCTTCCAAGTTCCAGTCAAATTAATTTCAAAATATTCAGCAGAATATGCTATACATGTAAATTGTACTGAATTTTTCGGTGTCAAAATACCCTGACATTATGGTGGAAGACAAAATAGGTAGAATCGCAAACAAAATCAGATGTGGTAACATTCTGGCATGTCTGGTCTGTATACACATATTCTACTACAGAGTATCCAGCACATCCTTCCAAATGGAATATGACGGCAATCAAACTTAACAGTGGCATATCAAAGTGTCGCAACCATAACGCTGATGATCCTGTTTTAGTTGATCACTTAATTGAATATGTTGACATTTGAGGAGTAGATTTATGTTTAGAAACAAATTAAAACTTGATTGGCAGATTGTTCAATCATCAAAAATCAAGGAATTATAATGTGACGATGGAATAAAAATTTGCAGCCCAGATGTTTAATTTTTCGTAATTGAGTAGTTTATAATCTTAAAGCTCACCTGTAACTCACTTATAATAGCCACGTAAATAGTGAAATGGAGGTAGCTGTATGAGTTTTGCTACTGGAGAACATCATATTAGCCTAATATAATAACATTATGGTATTGCACCATCTATGTGTCGCAACCATAACAACGCTTATGCCCCATTTTAGTAGAGTATATAATCACTTTGCAACTTATAAAACGGTGTCATAAAACATTAATATGTACAAAGCATTGTTACATTGCTTAATCTTCAAAATACAATCAACAAACTTTCAGTAGAAAGGGAAATAATGTATTAACATTTCATATTTTTTGATTGAGCAAAACATCACATAAATCACATACCATGAGTAGAAACTAGAAAGTACCTAAAACTTTGTGTGTGTTCTTTTCAAAGGTAGTAGAAAATCTGCAAATATTTCACCCACATAATGCTCGATATTTTGTTATTCTTTCCAGATCCATATTAGAGTAAAATGGCAAAAAAGACAGTCCTCTATATGGAATTAAATGGTTGAAAACCTATTAAAATGTCTCCATATCATTTTCTGTCCTTGTTTTAAAAAATTCAATGTATCAACTTTAATTGGATCCCAAAGAAAATTGACCGCAATAAAGTTAATTTTTTAGCATTCTGTCACATTTTAATGTGCTTTTACCCCATATAAAACCAATCATCGATCTCAAAAATAGTACCAATTCACGTTTCCAGAGTACCCACCTATCATATGATGTCATAATGAACTGTGTGATGTGTACAATGACATAATGAATGACGTCGATAAGTACATCACGAACGCATATTTGAAGACGGTCTATGCGGTGTTGTACAAATTGTTTGCTTTTACTATTTAATAAATATTTTGTAGAATATTTTGAAACTAATTTGACTGGGCACTGTTGCTGCCATAGGCAGCAACAGCACCCAGTCAAATTAGTTACAAAATATTCAACAGCTTCCCTGTATAGTTTTCAGGAAATTGATAGCTAGGGCATATGGGGGATCGATCAATCCCGACACGGTGAGGTGTGGGTGGAGCTTAGCTAGTGGTGGGCAGGGCATAGCTAAAAATGGAAAGGTCCATTCCCATCACTATTGCCTAGGAATATGAATAACTCAATGCATAGCACACACCGGGCTGGTCAGTCACAAATTTTACTAAACCTAGTAAATTTCTACCAGCCTCGGGCTGGCATTAATTTTTAACCCGTGCTAAAGCAATCCAAATCGTGTCTGAGAATTAGATTAAGTGATATAATGTTAATTTTAATCAAAGTTGCTAAAATGACTATTGTGTATGCCCAGGCCTATAACATTTGTACAATCTTGATCAGCCCAACAAAAAAATATGGTTCGGTTTCCTACGTACCCTAACCTATGCCTGCCACCATAAAGTTTTTTAGCAAAAGATTTAATAAAAACTTCCTACAAATGAACATAGTATAAATAGATATTTAGCATTTCTTTAACCCTTTAACACTCATATCAATCAATCAAAAACTGCTTCAGCACTGGTCTTGAGAAATGTACATTTGTAAACCAAGATTAGCCTATTTTTGAAAATTTACAACAAATGACTGACTCGATGTGACAGTCGTTCCAGTGGTAGATTTTCAAAAGTAGTTTTATTTTGGTCTGCAAATGGACTTTAAATTGGAAAAAAAAATTGTGACAAATCTCTAGATAACGTGTTAACAAGATTAACCATTACAGTATTTGTAGCACAGGCATGGCGTGGTGTTTAGGGCCCAGGAAACTAAAATTGCTCCTTTAATCACTTTTGGTCAAAGAATTTTTCTTTTAATTGTTTTCCCAAATTTTTCTCAGTAAAAGAGGTGGAATTGGTTGCATTATTATATGGTATTGAAAACTAGTCTCTTATTATTTACAAATGCATATGTGGTATTAAAATGTTATATAGATTAATTGTGCCAATTCCTGTCTCCTCAATCGTTTTCATCTGCTTTACCACGGGTCAACAAATTTATTATAAATGTACTTGTTTTAGTCAAGACTCGAGCCCTTAGCTGATGGCGCGACACAGTGGGCCAAATGATGTCGGGTGTGCACTAACAATTAACAAATAGATAAATGTTTGGTTTAAATGTTAGTTTTTCAATGGCCATTTAATTCATCATGGGCTTAGCAGATCTCGCTAAAACTTTACAGATTTTTGTTTTATAGAGTCATAATGAAAAGGGTTTTCAAAATTGTCCATGCTTTACGTGGTTTGGGCTTAGTTAATTTTTCACCAAGAAATAGGTAAATGTTAAAGTATTTCGAAAGGTCCTCCTGAATGCTTGACACGCAACCCCAGCCTCTAGTTTTATACATATATTTATCATTTGTAGCCGTGACCCAGTTGATATTCCATGGAGCGAGAGTGGTGCTGAGTATATCGTCGAATCTACGGGTGTCTTCACTACAATAGATAAAGCTGGCGTAAGTTTACAGTAAATTACAATGTCATTGTCAGGGTTTGAATCCAGGAATCTACTTAGTGTTTGTTCCTCTCTTGGCAGAACGTATTGGGCATGTGTATGTGTGGAATCCAGAACCATTTGAAAATTAGAAGCTTTGGAGAAGTTAAATCTCGCCTTCTAAGTGACAAAAAAATAATTTTCTGAGCCTAAATTGCTCGAAAAAAATAAGGCCGTTGTTATTTGATAGTTAGTTTTGCATGACCCAGTTTCCAAAAATGGACATGCTGCATGCATAAATTATTTATTATTAATTATTTGATTTTATGCACAGACACATCAAATTTAATGTGAAATAGTTTATATATATTCTCTATTACAACAGATGATGTGCATGACCTGATAGAGTTTGACAGCGGGAATGTTTGAAAAGTTGCCAATAATTAAAATACATGCTTAATTATTCATACATGAAGACATTTTTAAAAGCTTACCACTGGAATGACTGGCTCGGTTATCGAGGCAGTCATTCCGGTGGTAAATTTTCAAAAATAATCTGCGCAAATGGACATTTCTGAAGACCACTGCAAAAACCTTGAGGGTGACAGGGTTAATGCTTGAGGGCGGGCAAATAATGAAGCTGAGAAATGTCTATTTGCAAACCAAGAGGAGACATTGTTTCGCTTGAATGTCTGGCTCAATAATCGAGCTGGCTCGATAAATAGCCAGTCATTTAAGACTATACGTTTTCAAGAATACTCTAGATCTGCAAATAAACATTTTCTTTGAGTTAGAGGATTAAGGGGTTGAGTGGATCAGTAATAAATTATTAGTACAATGTGTCTGATGACAAGATATTGCTGTCACAATATGGTGATTTTTGACACTTGTATGTCTGTCTGGATTTGCTGAGTGAATACCTCGGACAAGAGTAGACCCCTATGCTATACGGTTATGTGAACAACAGAAGTTGTCCATAGTCACCATAGCTGCCTCCTGAAACATTTAAAGCTTGTCAAAAATCATACCTTTGGAAAGCCAATGTGGATTCGCTTCAAATTTGGGAAGTGGATGCCTTGGACAAAGCTTCACTTGACCTTACATTAGTACTGTCCATATTTGACGAAGTTACCTCACCTGAAAAACTTAAAACTTGTAAAAAGATTTTGTTATATATCGCATTAAATCATGTCAGTCGACATGTAACCAGAATTAGTATTTTACTGTGCATTAAAATGTGATTAACCACCCAGACATTTCATTGTTTTAAGTTTTCAAAAATAATATTCTCTGAACCTGCGAATGAACAACTGCTGAGGGAAAATAATTATTATTTTGCCATAATGGAAGAGACAGGTGGTATGTGGTTAATCTAAAAAAATATTTAACACTAGGCTGGCCAAAATGGCTTCAGCCATTGTCAGCAGTGGTCTTTTAGAAATGTCCATTTGCAGACCAGGCATGCTAGGAAAGGAATATTTTGGAAAACATAGCATGAGAAGACGTAAAAGTTTACCACTGGAATGACTGGCTCGGTTATCGAGCCAGTCATTCCAGTGGTAAATTTTCAAAAATAATCTTGTGCAAATGGATATTTCTGAAGACCATTGAAAAAACTGCATGATGGTGACAGGGTTAATACTTAAGGTCGGCCAAATAATGAAGCTGAGAAATGTCTATTTGCAAACCAAGAGGAGACATTCTTTCGCTGGGATATCTGGCTCAGTGATAAATTTTCCAAAAATAATGTCTTGCTCTGCAAATTGACATATTCTATGATAAAATTGATCTTTTCTTCATTTAAATTTGACTTATATGATTGACCTTGTTCTACAGAAACACTTCACAGGCGGAGCTAAGAAAGTAATCATTTCAGCACCCTCTGCCGATGCACCCATGTTTGTGATGGGAGTCAATGAAAAGAAGTATACAAAAGATCTTACAGTTGTCAGGTAAGTACTTATAAGGACATACCTGTAGGTCTGTGGGTGCAATGTATGGATTTGTATATTTAAATTAAACCTTTAACCCTTAAATTTTTTCATGGAATTTCAATTTTCTCATAGAAAATGTCTAATTTTTGCACACCAAAAGAAAAGTATTTTTGAAAATTTATCACTGGAATGACTGACTCGATTATCGAACTAGTCATTGCAGCGATACAGTTTTTAAATTTGTTTTTTCTCGGTGTGCAAATGGACATTTCTCAGGATCGCTGCAGGAGACATTTTTGGCTGGTTTAGGTGTTAAAGGGTTAAATAAAGTCAATATTTTCTATGAAGTATAGTTTGAAAGATTTGCAGATGCCAGTTCTAGCCATCTGAACTAGTAATCCATTAACATTGATATCAGCTAAAACGGCTTCTGCAGTGAGCTTGAGAAATGCCGATTTGCAGATCAAGAGACTTTGAAAATTTATCACTGAAGTGACTGGCTCGGTAGCCGAGCCAGTCGTTCCGGGCCTTGCTGTAACTTAGTGAGTGCCCTGATGCAAACACAAGTGAAAATCACTGAGGGCATGCGGATCTCAACAGTCAGATGCCCTCATGAGCAGGCCAATTTTTCGTGCTTAGAAAAAATATTCGTGCCTTAGATATTAATAAATAAATTGTTGATTTTTATCTCATTTAATTGTGTATACAAATTATGCAATTTCAGAATGATGATCACTGAAGTTTTATAAATAGCATCTTTATACAATATTTTATAATAATGCAAGTATGTGTACCGATTTATTATGTGACGTAGAGTGAAGGCAGCCTAGGTCCAATGAGGGCACCATGTTATAATTTTTAGCATACCCTGATGGGATTCATCTCTAAATGTTAAGTTCCACAGGACTGTTTGTGCCCTAAGCAATCTAACTAAACATTCTATTTCTGATAATTTTTGATATTATATCGTGCAACCTCAGTGGACAATAAAGCTTAGTGATACCCTGTATAAGTTATTGTAGTAGGTATTTAAATTCTTTCAGGTATATATGTCAATATCGTACGTTTGAATTTCAGTTTATCTTAAATAAAATGTCTCCACTTTGCAAAAACTTGAAATGTTTACTCATGTGTCTTTGACCCTTTATGGTCAAGAAAATTTAAATTTTCACTTGGTTAAAGTCCATTTGTTGTCTACGAGAAGACATGAAAATTTACACTGTAATGTCTGGCTTGGTTTAGAGTTGTTGTTTGGTATTGATATTTTATGTTCGGTACCGATATCGGTATTTTTGGTCCCAATTACCTCGGTATCGGTGCGGTATCGCTTTGATGCTTCTGTAAACTCTTGTGGTTACATTGAAAGTACTATTTTGAAATTTGTATTCATGATTCAGCAATTTATTCCGTTTGCACAGCGTTCAAGCGCATGTTTTACTATCGATTCATTTGACTTGGCCTAATGTCCACGCACTTGACATTTTGTGACTTATATAATAACTGTCACATGGTACAACATTATGATGGCTAACCCTCTTGTCACGCGAAATAATGAAGCGTGCCTGTGAAAACTTCTCTTTTTCGCAATTTGAGGCAACTTATTCAGTATTGAAATTTCAGTAATTTGAGATTTGCACAGTACGGTATTTCGATATTGTTGCGATATTTATATGGTGAGCCAGTCATTCCTGTGGTAAAATTTCAAAATAGTCTTCTCTTGGCCTGCAAATGGCCATCATCAAGATCCCTACATAGGCCAGCTCTGGCCATCATCAAGATCCCTACATAGGCCAGTTTTGGCCATCAGCACCATTAATCTTTTAACACTGATAGCAGCTAAAACGACTTCTGCAGTAGTCTTCAGAAATGCCAATATAGATAGCCGAGCCAGTCATTCCGGTGTTAAATTTTCAAAAATCGTCTGCAAATGGACATTTTGTATGAGGAAAATTTAATTTTCTTGAACAAATTCGAGGGTTAAAAGGATATTTTGTGCAATAAGTATATAATTTTCTGTTCCAGTAACGCATCATGCACAACAAACTGTCTTGCCCCTCTCGCTAAGGTGATCAACGATAACTTTGGCATTGAAGAGGGTCTGATGACAACCATTCATGCCTTCACAGCCACACAGAAAACTGTTGATGGACCAAGTGCCAAGGTAAGCTAGAATTCATGCGGGTTGGGGGTGTGGGGCAGAGACTGAGATACTGTCACTGTCCATGGGACTCGGTGACCCAGCTTTCAAATATTTATCTGAAATAATATAATCTGTTTCTTCGTTCAGATGCTTTGTTCCATAATTGTTTAATCACTTTAATGGTCAAGCCGGCCAAAATGGTCTTACGGAATGTTTATTAGCAGGCCTAGAGAAGACTTGAAAACTTACCACTGGAATGACTGGCTCGATCAGTCATTCCAGTGGTAGATTTAAAAAAAGTCTTATATTGGCCTGTAAGTAGACTTCCACGGAGCAAAAATCTTTTCTGACCAATCTTGACCATTAAAGGGTTAACAGGTCATGACTTATGGCTTAAAACATTTACAGACAAAAGGAAGACTATTTTTCAAAATGTACAACTAGACTGGCTGGATCTGTTGCAGAAACAGTCAATTCAATGTTTAATGATATCTTTGTATGATCAAAGATATCTTTGGCCATTGACAATTAGTTACATTTTTGTGTAAATTTATTAATTTCATAATTTTGTATTTGATTTTAATTGATATTTTATGTGATGGCATGATATAAATTCTACAAGTTTATTATTGTCTATGGCATGTATGGCTTAACGTTTTGATTCTACATATTCCCATCATGGTTTTTGTAAATGTATGTCCTGCAGGCTGTTCCCCAGAGACCCGTCCACCCGTCTTTTGGATGTGTAAATTCCATTTTGGACTGTCAGAAATTAATACGGACAGGTTAAAATTAACAAGAATTTTACTAATCTGATAAATGTTCTAACTTGGAGGATTATAAGACCTATATTCATCGCCTGTGGACACCCTATTTTCAATTCCGGTGTAACACCCTGATGTCCTGTTAGGTAAACCTGATGCATTTTCCTACTTAGTGTAGAAATTATGGTGGTTGTTTACTTTAGGACTGGCGCGGAGGTCGTACCGCCTCTCAGAACATTATCCCATCATCTACTGGTGCCGCCAAGGCTGTTGGTAAAGTCATTCCAGAATTAAATGGGTAAGTGGTTAAACCTTTAAACACTCATATCAGCCAAAAACAGCTTCTGTAGTGGTCTTGGGAAATGTCCATTTGCAGACTAAGAGAACAATATTTTTGAAAATTTACCACTGGAATGGCTGGCTCGATAACTGAGCCAGCCATTCCAGTGGTAAATTTTCAAAAATATTGTTCTCTTAGTCTGCAAATGGACATTTCCCAAGACCACTACAGAAGCTGTCATTCCAGTGATAAATTTTCAAAAAAAGCCCGCTTGGTCTGAAAATCGTAATTTTCTTAGAGAAAATTGAAATTTTCTTGAACAAATTTGAGGATTAAGACGAACATACAGATAGGATTGTACTAGTTGCGAGTCGCAACTAAAAAGGGTTAACAAATGGATTTGAGGTTTCTATTTGGGGCCTGAACAATTAATTCTCTTGATTGAGGTATCATATTGTCTTTGGCATATGTTTGATTTGATATTTCAAATACTTAGACTCTGTTTGTCTAGAGAAATGTCCATTTGTAGAACACGGGAAGAAAATTTTTAATAAAATGAAAAATTGGAATACATGAATGCCTCCAACTCCAATAGTAATTTTTGTCTCGTCTGCGAAGCAGAAAGCGACAAGGATCACTAATTCCGGCGGCGGCGGCGTCCGTCATTTGGACAGTTTTGGTTAAGGTTTTTTAATCAACTTATTTTTCAACACTGGCTTATCCGATCTCAATGAAACTTTACAGAATTGCTCTGTACTATACAGGGATGTGATCTACACAACAACACATTTAATTTTGGGGCATTTTAACTATTTTTTCACATTTTTGGACACTTTTATGTATCTTGCCAGTGCAGTTTTGGTTACGTTTAAAAAAAATGACATTTGCACCCACAAGGGGTTAGCAGATTTCAATAAAACTAAACAGATTTGTTCTATACCATGCTTAGGACTCGCCCACATCAAAAGGAAATTGATTTTCAATATTTTTTCTTTGGTGTTTGGACGTTGATAATTTTAGGTCTGATTTGCATCCAGGTTATACTCATGTTTTGGTTACGGTTTTTACAAATGACAATTTAATAATTTAATCAACAAAGACTTGCTTTTCAAACTTGAAACCTTGGGGATGATTATACATATGGGCAAGGATGTGCATGATACTTTTGGAATTCTGTTCAAAAGTTCAAAATTGGGCAGTAATTATCGATTGTAATGCAACTCCTAGACCATTTCAGATAGAAACTTGAGACTTTGGGGATGATTTCACATATGGACAGGGGTGTGCATGACACTTAATATTGGCATAGAGCCCTGGGGTGGGAAATGTGGGGTCAAAAAAAAAAATTCCAACGGTCATGTCGCATATCATTTTCAGGGCAATGTTAAGTAGTCTACAGTACACGGAATTATTTTGATCTTGGGTCAAACTGAGGGTAGGGGGCGGGGTCAAAAGTGGGCACCAATCGATTGTAACGCAACTCCAAGACCATTTTACATAGAAACTTGAAACTTTCGGTATAATTACACATATGGACAGGGATGTGATTTTGGGCAATCTTTCTACTTTTTTCATGGTCTTGGACTTTGAACTTTTTTCATGTTTGTTTTGTTGTAGTCTTTTATGGATCACTCATTTTCAACAATGACTCACCAGATATTAACAAAAATTTTATAGCAGAGTTATATGCTATGCAAGAGTACTTACTATCTCCATCATTACTAGTTTCATTTGGAAAGAAATTTCAAGATCAGACTATCCACAGATTGGTAAAAAAGATTTCCACGTTCGATTGATTACACTTGTTTGTTGGTGCATTACTGAATATGTGTATTACAAACCATGCCACATTTGCTTTGCCAATTAACATTATTGATGCCTTTACAGGCGAGACATTGTACGCGTCAGCGTTCTTGTTTATTTTTGAGCTCATACCCTGCAAATTGATTTTCACATAGAAAATTATATTTCTAAATACCCATTGACCCTATTAACCAAGAATGCATACATCTAGCTTATGTTGAGAGTAACCTACACGACACCAATCAGAATGCCACATTTGGCACTTACAGGTATGTTTCTGTATTTTGCGAATGCGGCCCCAGAAGTCTGAATTTATGAGGAATCTATCAAGTACAACAAGCTATAGTTGCGACTTACGCAGTTTCATTTTGAAAACTAACTGTCAGGTTCCAATATATACTGTGCCGAAGTAGGACATGAGAGATGACTTGTTTTTGCTTATATCAGTGAAGATTGTCTTAAACTCGATAATTTAAATTCTAACTACTTCGAGTATTGTCAGTGATGTGTAGGATGACGTCATAATCAGCTACGTGATGTGTAGGATGACGTCATAATTAACTATGACATGAATGATGTGATTTAGTCCATCTTTAATGCTTAATAGTGTAAGAATTGTATGTCTTTAGCATTTAATAAACATCCTGTTGAATGTTTTTTAATTATTTGTCTAGGGGGCCTATGACAGCAACAGCACCCAGTCAAATTAGTTTCAAAATATTTAACAGCTTACCTGTATAGTATTCTGGAAATTAATAGTCAGGGAGCCTAGGGATCGATCGCACAAGCGAGGTGTGGGTGGAGCTTAGCTAGAGATGGGCGGGGCATAGCTAAAACTGGAAAGGTCCATTCAAGTTTTTTATTTGGTTTCTTAATATGCATTGTAGCAAGCTGACCGGCATGGCCTTCCGTGTGCCAACGTGCAATGTGTCTGTTGTGGACTTAACCGTCAAACTGAAGAATGGCGTAAGTATAGTTATCAGCTCCATGAATTAGCTATGTAGACCGTAACTAGTTTTGTGTGACGGCACAACCATGTATCGTACATGTGTGTGTACCCGGAATGAAAATATCTGGTTTGCTTTAATCCTCAAAAACGCCTTTTGCAGTGGTCTTGGGATGTGTCCATTTGCAGACCAAGAGAAGACGTATTTTTGAAAATTTACCACTGAAATAACTGTAACTGGCTCGCTTATCGAGCCAGTCATTCCAGTGATAAAATTTCAAAAATCTGCTATATCCATATATATACATTCCATGATACATGTAACTGCAGAAGTCATTGTAACCTTTCACCATTAACGGGTTATGTATATATAAGTACCTAGTGTCCGCAAACAATATACTCATTAGCTCACTTGGCCTGAAAGCTTATGTCGTGGTGACTGTCAACTTTTCCTTTAAACGACTTCTCAAGAACCGCTTGGCCGCTTTCAATTATATTTGACATGAAGCATCCTTAGGGCATACGGATCCAAGTTTGTTCAAACGAAGCCGTTCGGCCAATTTGGATTTTGGCCGATTTTTAGAAATGTCTTTAAAAATGGTCTCCGAAAGCGCTTGAGGGATTGAAGAAAACCTCATGAAATATGATCTAGGCTATAAGCTGAGCCAAGTTTATTCAAGGGAACTTGATTGGTCAAATGGTTCGGTGGCCATCTTGGTTGACCTGGTTTTAACGAAAATGACTTCTCCAGAACTGCTTACGGGATCAGGCCGTAAATTGGCATATACTTGTATGATTAGGGACTAAGGGCCATTAAAGTTTGTTCAAAAGAATTTGGTCCATAAAAAAAAGATGGCCTCGTGAGCCAATCAAAATGTATCGTGTTTTGGCAGCCATATTGCATGTTTTTATTTGATGGATTTTGAGGCGGAAATTGGGTTTTATGTTTTTGTATATTGTGATTTCAAATGTTGGCATTTTTGATACTGTCGGATAAACGGTTTAGTGGCCATCTTGGGTCATTTACCCGCCAAAAGCTGCCATAAAATGGGAAATTTCAAATGTATTCTCGCGAACCACTCGGCCGATTTCAAGCATACTTGACAGGCGGATCCTATGGGAATAGCGATACAAATTTGTTCAAAGGAAGAGGATCGGCCAATTTGGCCCATGGCCATCTTTAATTTTGGCCAATTTTTAGAAACATTAAAAAAAATCTGAAACCGCTTGGAGGATCAATGCAGACCTCACGAAATATGAAATACATGTAGGGCAAGAGTTGAACCAAGTTTGTTCGAGGGAGCTTAATTTGCCAAATAGGTCGGCACCATCTTGGATGACCTAGTTTTCGTGAAAACGACCTCCAGAACTGCTGAATGGATTGTGCCGAAATTGGCCAATATAATTAAGACCAAAACGCCATTAAAATTTGTCCCTGGAATGTTGATATGTCAAAAAATACATGTCCACCATGAATCAATCAAAACATAACGTTTTTGGGGAACATCTTTTCTGCAAATTTCTGAGAAAAAACAAAAGCTTTATTCCTAACCACTGGGCCAATTTTAATAAAACTTGGCAAAACTTTTCACATAAATTTGATTGGTAAATTTTTATACAGTGGTCATCTCATTTTATTCGTTTGTGCCAGTCGCTAATGATTCCAGGTGAGCTACACCGGGGCCTTGGGCCTCTTGTTGGATGGATTGAGGAAACACAAGACATTCATTTGGCACATGTATCAGTCACACAGATTGGTACATTTAACCCTGATCTCTGGTAGTCCAGAAAATTATTTGAATGAACATTGCGTGATATACACGTTCACAAATTTGCTGTATGTATTCATTCTTCTATGCTTTAAAGGTGCATATTCACACCAGAATGATTACATACTTTCCATGCCTCTATTTCAATTTTGCAACTTAAAAAATTATAGTAATTTATATGGAATGGAATCATCATATGTTAAGATTTATTTCGTTTCATTACATATAGGCTCACAGTTTAAGCCTCTAAAAGTGTATAATTTAAACGATTTTATTTTCAGAAATTTTGCTGTAAATATGCACCTATTAACACATTGATAGCAAAATTTGATCATGATAAGATAGAATACATCCATTTGCAGATGAAGAGAGGACTACTTTTAACAATTTACCGTTGGAATGACTGGTTTACTTATTGAGACAATCATTCGTGTGTTAAATCATCACTTGGTCTGCAAATGGGCATTGTACATGATCACGGGAGATGCTTTTTGCCGGCGCGTGACCATTAAAAGTTTAACCCTAAAGGCCTCTGTTGTGGACTTGAGGAGGAATGTCCATTTGCAAGCCATGAGGACTTTTTTGGAAAATTTACCTTCGAATGCCTGGCTTGGTAACTGGTAAATTTTCAAAAAAAGGTCATGACCTGCAAATGTACATTCAGTAAGCAGATATTTAATTTTTCTTGAAAATTAAAACATGTAACGGTTTAATAGATGAATAAAAAAGAGTGATCAATTTCTAGTTACCGTACGTCTGCCCCATCCATTTCTAGCTCAGCTCCACCCTCGTGTTGAAACTTTGAAGCCTGAATTCACACAATCATACTTTCAAGGTAAACTATGCAGGTAAGTTGTTGAATAATTTGAAACCAGTTTAACCTGGGGCTGTTCGCAGCAACAGCTTACAGTCAAATTAATTTTTAAAAATTCAAGACGGTTTATCAAATTGTAAATTTATGAGACAGACATTCAATTCGGAGCGGACTTCAATTTTTATGACTGAGCTATATCATTCTGATTGTGATGTCAGCTAGCAAGCGATGTAATTTATTATACTGGATTGACAGATTGAATCTCACCATTGTGTTTATTACATGTACACGTTATTTCTTAAATCTTTTTAGGCTTCTTATGAAAAGATCAAGGCAGTGGTTAAGAAGGCATCGGAAACTACAATGAAGGGTATCTTAGCGTACACAGAAGATGATGTGGTCAGCATGGACTTCCTGGGTGACTGCAACAGCAGTATATTTGATGCCAAAGCCGGTATCCCGCTGAACGATAACTTTGTCAAACTCGTCACATGGTATGTTGTTTGACCCTTGGTTAGAATTGGTCAAGAAACCTTATGTTTTCTCATACATGTCCATTTACATGTACAGGCTTTTCATTATTAGAACATTTGGGGGAATTCAGTGTTTTTAAAAATTTACCATGATTTCAAAACCCACATTTGTGTTGAGATGGTGGAATCGTGTACATGTAGTCGCTTACTAATTCACCTTTCCAGAATATCCATCTATCAATCTGACTTCGTAATCATTACATCAAAAATTACTCTATATGGCCCATCTTTACCTCTTAATTGTGGAACACGTACGAATTGTATATCTCTACTATTTAATGATCATGCTGTCGAATATTTTGACTAAACTCTGTTGCGCCCCGCCCAGTAAAATTAGTTCCAAAATATTCAATTCTTTATCTGTATAGTTTTCTGGAAATTAATATTCAGAGTTTAGAGATCGCTCGATCCTAATACGCGCGAGGTATGGAGGGAGCTTAGCTAGAGATGGGCGGGGCATAGCTAAAAATAGAAATGTCTATTGGAGTTACACATAAGCCACACTATGAGCATGTACATTAGGCTTGCACGATTACGCGATTAAATCGAAAATCACGATTATTTTTTAAATCGTGAATTTATGATTAAAAATTTAATAATCGAATAATCGTGAATAATTCTACAGCATAAAATATTTCAAAACCTACCTTTTAATTATTCTTTATTGCGATCGGTCACGGAAATTTACATTTTGCTCAGCGAATGCATGCCCATTTGCAGGCCAAGAGAGGGATATTTTTGTAAATGTATCACTGGAATGACTGGCTCGAGAATCGAGCCAGTCATTCCAGTAATGCATTTTTAAAAATAATCTCTTGGCCTGCAAATCGACCTTTCTCAACATCATTGCAGCTTTCGTCATTGATATGCAATTTTGCTTTTATAACTGGGTTACATTGTACTCAAGCTGATTAATCGAGTAATCGCGATTATTATTAAATAATCGATCGTGATTACTGAAAGCAATAATCGTGCAAGCCTAATTAATGTACATGTATACACAATGTTAATCTAGATCTCTACCAATCTTATTATACCACTGAAATCAGGAATATATGAAATTATAACAATCAGTTTCGTGCATCTGTGGGCCGATGTATCAGTCACCGATAATTTCAAAGTTCTTCACATACGCAGTACAGCTCATAAATAAGTTAACCTTTTTCCAAAACAAAAACCCCAGAAACATGTTGGTTTGTGTAATATTGACTACAATGTAGGAAATGTTTTGTTGAATATTTTGAATATAGAATGTATAATTGGATTAGAAGGCAGCGATGTGTTCCAATCCAATTATGTTCAAAATGTTCAACGGTAATGAGCTTTGTATTATGGATGCATTGAAGCCTAACATGCCTAAAGGTGTGCCATTATCAAAAATAGGTAAGTATGACCACCTTTTCATAAGTCATTGAGTATCATATGTTATTCTTGTCCGGGCCTGAAGAGTGGTGTGGTGATGTACTCTCTCCAACATCTTTTTCATCTCTGAATGATATTCCCAAATGGATTCGCCGCGTCATCTATACAGATGATCCAAATGTGTATTGTCATCGGTGTTCCACAACCACTGCAAGTGATATAATGTCGTAATGAACTGCGTGATGTGTACAATGACATCATAATGAATGACGTCGATAAGTACGTCACAAACGCATATTTGAAGACAGTCTGCGTTGTACAAATTGTTTGCTTTTACTATTTAATAAATATTCTGTTGAATATTTTGAAACTAATTTGACTATGGCAGCAACAGCACCCTGTCAAATTATTTACAAAATATTCAACAGCTTCCCTGTATAGTTTTCAGGAAATTTACAGCTAGGGCATTTGGGGGTCGATCAATCCCAACACAGCGACGTGTGGTTGGAGCTTAGCTAGTGATGGGCGGGGCATGGCTAAAAATGGAAAGGTCCATTGTGTTAGCTCAGGACCATAGTGGGAAATGAACAAAGACGTGGCTAGTGAATCTCAATACCCAGAAGAACAGCTACACAATTTGCAGTCTAACCACAAAAGAGTAGAACACCAAACTTCAGTGAGTTTAGCCTTTTTCTTGACAAGACAAAACGACTTGGAAGTTACATTTGATCCACGACTGATGTGGAAAACCCAAGTTGGAATAGCTACAGCAAAGACAAAACTGATGGCCCTTGTCATAGAAATTATCCAGGGCTTGATGCACCTTGATTGTTTTATCAAAATTTATGTATTTCCTACTAAATGTTGCCCTTTTCATAATATCTGGGCATATTAACACTGTTCCGCTCAGAATAAATTAACGTTTTCAAAACAAAATAAACATACTATTGAATATTTTGAACATAATTGGATAGGAAGACATTGCTGCTTCTTCCAGTCCAGTTATGTTAACAAAAGTTTAGCAGAACATTTCTTTCTAACTAACATGTGCGTGCTTTTTATCTTGCCTGGGAAGCAGGAAGCGACAGAGGTATCACTTTTCCGATAACGGCGGTATCGGCGTAAAATCTTTGCATTTAGCAAAACTTTTCCGCTTATTTTTCATGATGGTTAATCATATTGCAACTATCTTTCGGGATTGCTTAATCCTATTCACCTTTCCAGAGTACCCACCCATCATACGACGTCATAATGAACTGCGTGATGTGTACAATGACGTCATGAATGATGTCAATAAGTACGTCACGAACGCATATTTGAAGACGGTCTATGCATTGTTGTACAAATTGTTTTCTTTTACTATTTAATAAATATTCTGTTGAATATTTTGAAACTAATTTGACTGGGGGCTGTTGCTGCCATAGGCAGCAACAGCACCCAGTCAAATTAGTTACAAAATATTCAACAGCTTCCCTGTATAGTTTTCAGGGAAATGATAGCTAGAGCATTTGGGGATCGATCAATCCCAACACGGCGAGGTGTGGGTGGAGCTTAGCTAGTGATGGAAAGGTTCATTGGAATTCGACTACATTGTTACCTATAATGTTAGGAAGCAGCATGATAACTTTGAATTCACAAGGTCACTGTGACAAACAGTAAATAGGCGAGACATAATTTGAGCCATATTGGAATACGTTTATAGTATAGTTTTATTTTGTGCTTTCTGTTTCAGGTACGATAATGAGCATGGATACAGTTGCCGCGTGATTGACTTAATCGAATACATGGTCAAAGTCGATAGTTCATAAGTATAAATATCCAATACAAACTCTTCTGATGAAACGTCACAACTCAACAAATAATAATTAATGTACAGTGAAAATTGTCTGTAATATAAGAAAGAATTCAGTTAATGGAAATCTCTTTATATTGTTGTGGCTAGGAAAGGGACTCAGTTTTTTCAAAAAATTTATACTTTAAAATCTGGAAATATAATTGTAGTACATGTTTTGTAATGGAATAATAGAAGTATATGTTTAGTAACCCATATTATTTGGATTTACCAATATGTTGATTACAAAATTTAATTTAATACCAAAACATAGGCATAAGACATAAAGCCTTGTGGTGAACGATGCTATGGAAATTAAGAGGAATGACCTCGTGTTATATAGAGAACCGAGACACGCTTTAGAAAACGTAATTAAGTCTTTTGGCTAATTAACCGTCTCGCATGTGAGGGGTTTAAAGCATCAAGTGAACTTATGACTTACTGGATTGTCCCCTCAATTGAAGACAGAATGTAAAGAAATTCCCATCCACGTTACTGTATATCATTTATCATGTTTAGGCTGAATAAAATAAACGCAATATACATACAAATTAAGCGTCTAAGAGAGTTTATCGACCATGTAAATCAAGTATCCAATTGTACATCTAACTTTTTATGTTATTTTCAACTAAGATCTGTAAAGCTATGGATGGTATGTATACATTGTTAAGGACTTTTCCATTATAGATTTCATCTTTTATAACAAGAAACCTATCATTAACAAGGTGGACAGTTTCTTCCAGAGTGCTTTTTTCCACATTTTAATCAGTTTTTTCCATCCCAGAATATGTGTGGATTGTAGTCCATATATCTTCTTGCAAAGGGATTTCAAGTTCATGAAAATGCAGGCTTGGTAAACTTCGAAAGGCAGAAGAAAAAGTACATGGAACTTCATTAAGCTAAGAATTTGGCAGCATTGAATTACTAAAGAGAATAAAATAATAGAAAATGCCCAAGTTTGATGGAGTTATCATGATTAAACAGGGAGCTATTCGATCAACCAGCTCTAGCGGACAAACTGGCAACATAAAAGTTAAAATTACTAAAACAAATAAAGGTTTAGCGAAAATCTCCTTGCTAAACAAAACAATTTGATTACAAATAAGTGTCTTCATGCCTAACAAACTGCCAACTATTAGAACAACCATTGAGGTTTTCATCTTGAAGTTCCGGAAGCAAGTGGAAGAAACCTGTTCTCTTCCAAATAACCATTCAAGTTAATAATCTTATTCCGAAAGCAAGGTGGAAGAAACCGGTTTTTTAATGATGTCCCGGGAAAAAATACCTCTGTTCCAGAAGAAACTCAACCGTGCTTAAGTTTTATAAAATAATAATGTATGAATTTGTGCCAAGATATTTATAATAATTATCATACAACCTTATTGTTTAGTGTGCCCAGATGCCGATCGGTACATCTGTCACACTTCCCAGATCGCATAGTGCTATTTATGCTTAACGTTGTTTACCCTGATTACTTTGTTGTTAGACAGTATGCTTATGTGCCAGAATTTAAATCCGCTTGGAATGTCTCTTATCAATGCAGCAACTTTAAGAGCCGTGTCTTAATCCTTTAGTGGTCCAAATTGGTCAAGAAGAAAATATAAATATTTGCTTAGGCAATGTTCATTAAGGCCACAAGAATAGTATTTTTGAAAAGTTTTCACTGGAATGACTGGCTTAAATCGGGCCAACCATTCCAGTGATAAATTTGTTTAAATAATGCATCTGCGTATGCTAGGCCTGCAAATGGAATGTCTCACGACTTCTGCAATGGAAGCCATTTTTGTCCATCTTGGCCATTAACGGCTTTAATGGTGAGCAAGTGCACAGAATTACGCGCTCTCTGAACAAGTGCTTTCTAGTTGCTGTGTTGATGCGCCTAGCATAGATTGTCCATTGTGTTATCCGACACGGCAGATGAAGATCGCGTCATGTGTGCGATGTCATTTAGTGGCGAGAGCAGTGTAGTGTGAGTTCATTTGGTACAAAATAAAAAAATCAATTATCTTAATATTTTATCTTGTCTGAATTTAAGAGATTCATTTCTAGCTATACCCCGCCCATTTCTATCTAAGTTTGAAAGTGTTTGAATCAATCGAAACCTGAATTTCTGGAATCCCAATATCACGGTAACTTTACAGGTAAGCCATTGAATATTTTGACTAATTTGACTGGCTAAGGAGCAATAGCGCCCAGTCAAATTAGTTTCAACATATTAAACAGACTGTTTGTTAAATAGTAAAGACATACAATTTGTACACTTGAATGTTCATGACAGGCTTAGTTATGTAAGTAGGTACACTCACCAGAAGATGCGGAAGCCCTATACATGTAGTAATCACTGTGTCTGCCCTTTCGCCTACAATATCTCGTAAACACCATATACAGAACCGCTTCAGATATTTTAATGAAACTTGGTGTATGCCTCAGTTATGATACGCAGATATGCCTTTTGAAGAATTCACTTTTTTATCGGCCCATTGTTTGGGTGAAAATTGGTGTTAATGCAAAAACTCAGGATTTTGCTCAATTTCCTCGTAAACGCCATACATACAGATTCGCTTAAATAATTTAATGTAACGTGCCGTGTGGCTTCTTTATGATGGCTAAATGTGCCCTTTGAAGGCTTCACCTTTATAGGTCCAATATTTCGGGTCAAAATTGGGTTTTTAATACATGAGGGTAATAATCATTGTTCTGCCTAAATAGCAGACACATCAGAGAAATCTTAAATGTATTTATTTACCTTCTCATGGCTAACAGATTTGAGTGACTTATGGGAATAGTGTTATAGGCTTATATCATCTCGTTTTGCATGAAATAATATTGTTTGCTATGAAGAGAGTAGCTCTCATGTCCCTTTACATATCAGTTCTCTCTTACCACCATATTCTGCTGGAAATCACTATACCAATGGCTACTCAATACATACAAGATTTTTCTCATATCGAAGGAGATCTCGTGAGATGCGAATGCCTTCTCTAGGTGATCTCAACCAACACCAATCGAAACAATTCACCTTTCCAGAGTATCCATCTATCAATCTGACATCATAATCAGCTAAGCGGCGTGTAGGATGATGTCATAAATGATTCTATATGACCAGTCTTTAACTCTTAATGGAATGAATTGTGTCTACTATTTAATAAACATGCTGTTGAATATTTTGAAAATAATTTGACTGGACCCTGCAAAGGCAGCAACAGCGCCCAGTCAAATTAGTTCTAAAATATTCAATAGCTTATCTGTATAGTTTACTGGAAATTGATAGGAAGTTCAGAGATCGATCGATCCCAACATGAGCGAGGTGTGTGTGTAGCACTTAAGACGCTGAGAAATGGATGGACATCTGGACCTGACAACTTTGGCAATAATCTGTTAAACTTTCAGGTGATAGCATATCCACACCAATCTGTTACAATAAACTGTTTGCTTTCAGTACCTGCCCATTGATGTTGTTGCCCCAGATACCCTTATTGCGTGACCAAACTCGAAGCCACCTGGACCAGCTGCAACTAGTAAGACTGCTATAGGCAGACGGCAGTTTGAGATCACTATTGGCTCTCCACAGGGAGAAGAGATAGCCTCCCCTGTGCTGTTTACATGCTACCTCCCGCCCCTGTCATCCATATGTGATCACGCCACAAGACCAAATCCTCTCCCCCTTTCTAACTAGAGATGAAGTACACAGACAATGTAGACTTTATAAACTAGGAAAATGTAGACTTTATAAACTAGGAAAAGAGGCCTAGTATAGATAATCTAATAGCTCAGGCTCATCCGGGTTCCCAGCCACTCTGGATATCGGGGAAAACCTTGAATATGCGTTTCCATTTTTTCCAGTCAGAAAAATCTGGAATTTGAAGGAAAAAACCCCAGAAGGGTATGTTTTCACAGTGTGCCGTATGTGTCTTGTGTCGTGTTTTAGTAGTGTCCATTGACTGAAAATGGTAACAATTTAAGATGATGGTATGCACAGGCTACCACTCTATTGTATATCTTATCAGTATCTTAGTTCTTACCGTCCCATCAACCTCGTTAAAGTGAATATATTTAAATATAGAATTTTGGTATTTTCTCATGGAAAACTCCGGGAATCTTTTCTAAATTGCTGGCAATGATGAGCTGCTCACTGCAGAGGAGTTAAAGAGAGGCAAAGACTGAGTTTATCCATGTATACCTATCGGCGACACATGAAATAGCTGAAAAAGGAACTCACTGTGGCGAATGGAGGAAGCACAAAATCCTCTGCTCGATGTTGTGTAGCTCTGCAAACATTTCTGCATGTTGCATCACCGGAATCTTCCAGTCTTTTTAAACTGCATCAAGGATCAAGAAATATACTTGGAAGGATCAAACTTGTGTATCACTGATGCTATACAACTGGGCAGCTCTAAAGGCAGTTCTAGATAAACTTGATGACATGCCACTGCAACCAACGGGACTATCGGCTAACAACGCTGAGTGGACAGCATAGGTCAAGGTTACTTATTTTATGCTTAATATACAATATACGGACATCACAATTGGGCAGTCCATCAAAGGCAGAGCCTATGAGATGGTGGACCCTCTACACACAAATCAAAACATTACAATATATAGGGTGATAGTTAATTGTACAAACATCTAGGTAAACACAGGAAGGCACATCTATTTTTTGTACCATATTGACATGATTGTTCTACATGTACCGTATTCTACATATAAAGGGTCTTTTAGATTCCAACTAGGTTTTTTTTGTTAACATGGTACATTGGGGTGGGGAGGGGATGGGGGTGCTCAACAAAGTAGTATTGGAGTGAGAAACTGTTGGTAGGTGTGACTTAGATATTATATAGTATTGTGTTGTCATCTAATATATCCATTGAGAAAGCGAGTATCAGATGAAGATTCAAGATGATTGAGATCTGATTGGGGCCATCTGTTTTGGCGCATTTCATGCTTTTCAGCATGCTATATCTATCCTAAGTTTGATAACTTCTACCACTCCGATGGCAATTTTCCAGCTTTTATTATCTGTATAGCACAGAAATTGGCGTCCAATATTCAGCAATTATGGTGTACTATGTTGCTGTACAACTGCAGCATCTTCCATCAAACCTGCCTAGAAAATGTAGCATTTTTTTATTTATCTTTGGTCATTTATTTTATTTTGAAAATTAAATCTTTCCATCCGAGTACAAAGGGTTAGGGAAGAAGCAAAATCATGAGACTGTCTATACAGAGTCTGTCCATTAGGAAGATGCCATCTGGCCCGGACAAAGATCTTATGACAGACGTACAGATACATGTAGGCAAGACAACAAACTGAAACAGACACATCACATAATAACTTGATAATAGTAATAGTATTAATAACAACAGTAGTTAATCAGCTAGTATTGAGCTGTGTTCCTTATTGTAGTTGTAGATTGATCAAATGGGGAGTATTAGATCAGAATTTGAAATAAATAAAAAGCATTGACGCAGAATTGGGATAGATAGGGTGGCCGGGATTAACTCATACTGGCAGTAATCACCCACTACAGGTACAGAGTAAATATGAGATCTGGCTGCTAGGTGAGACAAAGGATTAGATTTGACACTTTCGACATCTCCGCCCCGTTCACTTATTTCCCCTTAGTTATGCAATGTCTGGATATGTTAGGACTAGCCAGCCTGAAAGCTGCTGCTGCATAGGTTAAAGCAGGTGCCTCCAGTCTACCCAGTCCAAAAAGATTCAGCATTGACCAGGTCACATGTCTTGGATTGAAATTTATTGCTAGTGCTATGTGGAGCCTCTCCGCTACCCAACCACACCGGTTTTACCTATTAGATATGGGACTAATACCCTCAACGAGTTTGGTTAGGTTAAACACATTCAACCTATTAATCCTTTCACGCTGCGTTCCATAACTATCAGCTACAATACAATTATTAGTAATCAGTTTGATATGCTGGGGCTATCCTGATTTTTAGTTCACCTGGCCTGAAAATCCAAGTGAGCTTATGTTGTGGTGACCGTACGTCGTACATCTGTCCGTCAGCTTTTCCTTTAAACGACTTCATCTCAAGAACCGTTGGGCCAATTTCAAGTATATTTGGCAGGAAGCATCCTTAGGGCATAGGGATCCAAGTTTGTTCAAACGAACCCGATTGGCCGGTGGCCGATTTTTAGAAATGTCTAAAAATCTTCTCCGAAACCGCTTGAGGGATTGAAGGAAACCTCATGAAATATGATCTAGGGCAAGAGCTCAACCAAATTTCTTCAAGGGAACTTAATTGGTCAAATAGTTTGGCGGCCATCTTGGTTGACCTAGTTTTAGCGAAAATAACTTCTCCAGAACCGCTGAAGGGATCAGACCGAAATTTGGCAGATATGATTAGGCCAGTAAAGTTTGTTCAAGAGAAGTTGATCTGTCAAAAATCATGGCCGCTGTGGGCCAATCAAAATATAGCGTGTATGGCGACCATATTGGATTTTTTTTTTTTTGATCGATTTTGAGGCCGAAATTGGTTTTATTCTGAGCTCAAATTTGCAATTTTCGAAACATTCGGGTAAATGGTTTGGCGGCCATCTTGGATCATTTTCCCGCCAAAAGCTCCCTTACTAAAGCAATGGGAAATTTAAAATATCTTCTCAAGAACTGCTGGGCTAATTTCAATTTTATTTGGCACGAAGCATCCTTAAGGCATAAAGATTCAAGTTTGTTCAAACGAACCCGATCGGCCAATTTGGCCGTCGACCATCTTGGATTTAAGCTGATTTTTAGAAATGTCTAAAAATCTCGTTCTCCGAAACGGCTTGGGGAATCGATTCAAAACTTATGAAACCTCATCTAGGCAAAGAGGTAAGCCAATTTTGTTCAAGACGACTTGATTGATCGAATGGTTCAGCAGCCATCTTTGATGACCTAGTTTTCCTGAAACCGATTTCTCCAGAACCGCTAAATGGATCAGGCCAAAATTTGGGAGATATGATTAGGGACTAAGAGCCATTAAAGTTTGTTCACGGGAAGCTGCTACATCGAAAAACATGGCCGCCATGTGCCAATCAAATTGTAGCTAGCGTGTTTGGCTGACATATTGGATTATTTTATTTGATGGATTTTGAGGCCAAAATTGGTTCTATATATGTTTTTGGGTATTCTGAGCTCAAATTTGCACTTTTCGAAACTGTCGGATAAACGGTTTGGCGGCCATCTTGGATAATTTTCGCGTCAATAGCTCCCATGCTAAGGCAATGGGAAATTTAAAATGTCTTCTCGAGACCTATCAGGCCGATTTCTATTATATTTAACAGGAAGCATCCTTAGGATATAAGGATCCAAGTTTGTTCAAATGAACCCGATCGGCCAATTTGCCCAGCGGCCATTTTAGATTTCGGCCAATTTCAGGAAATGTCTAAAAATCTCCGAAACCACTTGGGGAATCTTCATCTAGGCCAAGAGGTAAGCCAAGTTTGTTCAAGAGGACTTGATTGACCAAATGGTTCGGTGACCATCTTGGATGACCTGGTTTTCACGAAAATAACTCCTCCAGAACCGCTGAATGGATCAGGCCGAAATTTGTGCCATTAAAATTTGTTCAAGGGAAGTTAATCCATCAAAAAAACATGGGCGCTGTGAGGCAATCAAAATGTAGTGTGTTTGGCAGCCATATTGCACTTGCAAAAATGTCCACAAACTCATTTAAAAGACTGCTAGACCACCCACCAAAAATTGATGGTGCTCCAGGTGAGCGACACAGGCCCCTTGGGCCTCTTGTTTAAAAAATGTGTTTGGCTTTGCAGGGTTCAAAGGGTGAATCCGGCACATCAGCATTTGCATTCATGGTGATTAGTGTATTGTGCATTCATGGTGATTAGTGTATTGTGCATTCATGGTGATTAGTGTATTGTGCATTAATGGTGATTAGTGTATTGTGCATGGTTACAGTGTGTCGGATACCATAGAGGGTCTATGTGGTCAGCGGTGTCAGAAATGTCAAATCATAACAGATGGTTGTCTAGCCTGCCAAGCTGGTGTATTGGCAAAGCCAAGCTCTGTCCCTGTAGTTTATGGGTGGGTTAGTTTGTAATGTGCAGATTGGATTCACCTGAATTGAATTGGTGGTGGTGGTCAAGTTCGGCTCCTAACCATAGCATAGGTAGTTTCCAAGTCAAACTTCAAATACTTAACTAGCTAGTCAACTACAGTCTACCAAGCACCCAAGCTCAGTTCCAAATGGTTTGTATGAAATTGCCGTAAAATCCAAAATGGTGAATAGGTTTCGCTTGCCACTATAAAATGCACATAAACATGTTAATATTTCCCTAACCTATGTAAGTTTGATGAAATGATACCCTATAGTAAATCAATGTTCCCAAGGCCCATTTCATTTCCGCTTTATAGTATTTGGATGCTTTGTGACATCTTCGAGAACAAATGTAACCCATTTTTGTATGGTTAATCGAGACTGGTACCCGGCTCCAAATTTTCTGCAATAGTAATTCAATGGGGAACCAAGTACCAACGAACTATAGTTAACTATTTAGCCTCCGACAGCATAGCAACTGCGCATGTTCAGTAAACCAGTAAACTGACTATAGTTAGGAATCGCTGCCAACACCTGCAAAGCATGCAGGACACGCCAGTAAAAGAGACAGGACTAGGTACACTGAGAATGAAGAATCTGCGGGTATTAACCCTTACCACTCTGATGTCAATATTCTATATTTTACTGTGTCAATAGCAAAGAATCTGGTGTACATTTTTCAACAATTTTGGTGGACTATATGGCTGTCATAGACAGCACCATCTTCCACCAAATTTGATGAAAAATGAACACCAGTTCATCTTTTAATTTTATTTGAAAATTAAAAATTTTGACATTGGTAAGAGCTAAGGACAAAGGGTTGAGGCTAAGAAATAGTAACCAAAGATTGACTTATTGCTGCTGCTGCAGGATGTTAGCAAAGTACTGCAGAACCCTGTACAGCTGCAGCATCCTATCTACAATAAAACCATTACCATCAGAATGTACTCGATTGGCTAGATATAGTTCAAATTCACAATAGATAGGGCATCAACAATATGCTTGGTCATATCACCGAGGTTAATAACTTTAATAAATAGGTATTCTCGAGTTCACCTCTAGGTTTGAGCTTGATTGTGTGATCCGTTGTAAATTTTGATTTTACTAATAGCATTTATACTAGTAGTCTGGTCGTTGAACCTGGGAAAAATAATGGTAAAAAGATGGATTTGGTATCATTAGAATCACACCTTCGACTATTACCAGTCCATTTGGGGGGAACTATTTGATAGCCATTTTACATGTATTGTTGTTTTAGCAGTGCAGAGTCGAAATGCGTTTAGGATTTGCTAACATAGTGAAGGTTAAGCATCTATAAAGATTATATATGCAAGAAAAGTTACAATTGTAGGTGGAGATGACTTCTCCAAGTAATTCAATTGTTATAATCCTGTGGCATTCAGGGTATTATACAGACTGGAATATCGGGAAAGACGGACATGTGGCATAAATGGACAGACCCCTCTCAAACAGAGCATGCATAGTGCCATGTTTCAAGGCATTTTAGGAATGCATTATCTCATTATTAGCTCACCTGACCTAAAAGGCCAAGTGAACTTATGTCATGCCGACTGTCCATCCATAAATTTTTCCTTTTTATCTCGCATTTTCATGAAGTTGAAAAAAGATTTTGGGAGAGGGTGGAAAAATGTTGGAGTTGGCATCTGCTCTGGTTAAGGATTTTTAAAAGGACATTTGCACCCCTAAGGGTTCATGTGATTTTAAAAAACCCTTCGCAGATGTGTTTTATACGATGCTTAGGACTAGTTTACATCAAAACTATATCAATTTTTTTAATTTTTCTTTATTTTTTTCAAGTTTTAACTTTGACTAATTTTTGTGTCCAGCTTAATGTTAATCCTATGGTTACAGTTTTTTAATGACATTTGCTGCATTGCACCCACAAGGGGGTCATCAGATTTTTAAAAAGCCTTCACAGATGTGTTCTATACCATGCTTAGGACTTGTCCATATGAAAAAGAAATTGATTTTCAAATTTTAAAAAATAAATTTCTTTGAACTACTTATTTTAGGCCTGTTTTGTAAACAATTTATACTCATAATTTCTTGGTTAAGCCTTTTTAAAACGACATTTGCACCCACAAGGGTTCATCCGATTTGATTAAAACTTCACAGATGTTCTATGCGATGCTTAGTACTTGTCCAGATAAAAAAAAATGACAATTTAATCAGCAAAGACTTGCCTTTGTTAACTTGAAACCTTGGGGATGATTATACATATGGGCAAGGATGTGCATGACACTTGGAATTTTGTTCTTACCCCCCCCCCCCCAGGCTGGGACCAGGGATCAAAATTAGTCAGTAATTATCGATTGTAAAGTAACTCCTCCTAGACCAGACCATTTCAGACAAAAAACTGGAAACTTTGGGGATGATTGCACATATGGCCAGAGATGTGCATGACACTTCTGGAATTTGGTATGACCCCAGGGGTACAGCCCTGGGGGTGGGGACTGTGCGTAAAAAATGTTATTTATCCAAAGGTGGATTCATTGCTTTGTGCTTGGACTTAATCCCTCTGTTCCATTGTTCCTCATGTCTCGCTCGAAGTCGTGAGAACTCCTGGAACAGTTTATTCCTCTGTTCTCTTTCCTCTATCGTGGATTTCTCTAGAGCGTCTTGAACAAGCTCTAACTCCCTCTCCAGTGTGCTATCTGGATTAGGAGAACCGGATCTGTTGCCATTCATAGCTAGAGTACGATAAAATTATTTTGATCTTGGGTCAAACTGAGAGTAAGGGGCGGGGTCAAAATTTGGCACCAATTGATTGTAACGTAACTCCTAGACCATTTCACATCCAAATATGTATTTTGCTGATTGGTTTTTTAAATGTTTCTTCTTTTTATACCCCGCCAAAAAAATTGGTGGTGTATTATGTAATGCCGCCGTCCGTCCGGCGGCCATCTTGAAAATTGGTTTCTGGATGATAACTCTGTTCCTGTTTATCGGATCGCTTTGAAACTTCATAGGGTGCTTGGACTAGGTCTGGAGAAAAAAAACATATTGAAATTGACAATGATCCGAACTCCAAGATGGCTGCCAGGCTCAGGCTCCCTTCTTCAAAGTTGGTTTCTGGATGATATCTCCGTTACTATTTATCGGATCACTTCCTAGGGTTGTTGGACTATGTCTGGTGAAGAAACTTATCGAAATTTACGATAATCCAAAATCCAATATGGCCGCCAGTCAGCGGAAGCCATCTTGAAATAGGTGTGCGGACGATACCTCCTTGACCGTTTAACGGATCGCTTTGACACTTCATAAGGATGACTTGTCTGATGGGTCTGAGGAAGAAATAAATATTTTCTGATAGCTCTCATTCATTGGTTTGCCATCATAGCGGGGTATTATGCGCCGTTTGCAGAGCTCTTGTTCAGACTAGAAACTTTGCGTATGTTTGGACCATTTGCCTTTTCGTTAGCCCCAGGGTGCCAGTTGTCATTACAATGAGTAATGACTTCAGGTTATTCCTTGGCAGAAAGGCTTTATGGTTCAATCTCCAAGCATAGCATAGTAATACCTTGGGTGTTTTGAATCGACATGTTGATTGTTAAATTTCAAAATGAGACTCTGGTGGTCCATCATATCCCGTGATGTACAATTAATATACAGTACAGGTAAATAGGACTCGGTACACTCAAGTCAAGAATGGTCCTGAGGAAGCTAAGGATTTTGGATGAGGACAAAACGGACAAAAGTGAAGACGGATTGATTGCAATCGTTGGAAATTATGCTGTCTAGCCATCAGTGTCCAGTGATGGTGCGTAGGTGTTTGCGGTGGCAGGCATCGGGTTTGTCTAGAGCTGCCTTTGGAGCTGCCCAGCTGTTACAGTTATACAGCATCGAGGATACGCAGGTTGCATTGTATAAACGTAGCCTCTTTATCAAGGGCATCTTTGATCTACGAATCCATAGCTTCCCGAACGACTGGAAAGCTATGTTCCCCATGATGCAGCATGCATAGATGTCATCAGTACTGCAAAGCAGTGAGCCCAGGATTTTACTTTTCCTCCATGGTTCGCCGCCACGAAGTGGGTCGTCATTTTCTATAGTTTCATGCTTTGTCGATAGGCATATGTGGGTGAACTCTGATTCTCAATTTTTAGTTTGCTTGCAGCTATTGGGAGAAGTTCGTCAACGTGTTTCTTTTCCTCGTCTATGAAGTCCACATCATCGGCATATTCCATCTCTAGCGGCATGCCCAGTATTGACACTAGGGGATTTGGTCTTGTGGAACTTTCCCGCACAGATTTCAATGCGGCAGCAAGGTAGCAGGTGAAAAGCACCGGAGATAGAGCCGATTGATTTCTCAAACTCTACAGACTTCACTGACTTGACTAGTACTCTCAGCTTGGTGTCTGCAAGTAGTAGTCTCACTAGTCGTAGCTCATCTTCATTGCAACTGGCCTGGTGTAGTACATCTAGGATCTTTGAGCGTTTAATTGTGTCGAAGGCTCGTGACATGTCAATGCCCATTTTGTGGGAGTGTCAGTGGTTGGACATGACTACTGACACAAGCATGCGTTGAGCCCATACAATGTCTGCGCAGCTGCATCCACGTTTGAAGCCACTGACATGATCCGGTGAAGTAATCGATCTTGTATCGGATGCGGCATAAAATAACGTTGGATAGGATTTTCCGTATGCTGTTGAGGAGCACAATGGGCCGCAGATTGGCTGGGGGCCCAGGTGGCTTCTTGTTCTTGGGTAGTGCGATACGGGTGCCCTGGCCTACAGCGTCGATGGGAAGGTGGTGCATAAAAGCTGAATTGATTAGGTGCGTGATCGGTTTTGAGATAATGTCACGCATATTTGAATAGTTCATTGCTCATGCCATCAGGTCCAGATACACGTCCATTTTTCAGGGCTTTAAGTGCCTTCTCAACTTCTGCTGTTTTAATTGGTGTTAGTAATGGCCTGGGGTCTCCTGAGAACGGGTGCAAGGGCTCATCATCGTTGTCAGTGAACTGTTCCTTGAACCATTCTCGGATCACCTCAGCTTTTCCCTGGTCAGTCCCGATAGTGTCCTTCAGAGTTGTGTACAGTGAGTGGTTGTATGTAGTCATTAACTCTCAGGGCTCTGGATACCCGAAACATTTTGTGACAGTCATCCATGGCAGTGATTTCATCTGCTAGGGAGTCTGCCTGTTGAATAGCAAGATCTTTTAAGCGTTATCTAATGTGGCGCAGAATAATATTGCGCTCCCGGCGTAGTTTTGTGCGGTCTTCACTTTGGTCACTTTGATAGATGCGCAGTCGTAACGCTTTCTGCTCTGCTGACAGTTTTACTACTAGAGGGTCGTCAGTATACCTAGTTTGGTTGTTTTTAAGAACACCTATGGTGGTGGTAGCGGATGATTCCATAGATTTCAGTATTTTGGTTAGGGCTTCGTTTGGATCGGAGCTGACATCGATGTTAGCTATCTGCTCCCCGAGGGCTTATTTGAATGTCAGTGTCGCTGATGAGCTTTGGTAGGTTGTAGGTGACTACCCTCTTGCCGGGTATGGTGTTTATATATTAGGTAGAGATCGTTCATCTGAAGGCATGTAATGACTAGCTTATTGTCAGAATTGAGGTCTGTGCCTCCATACGAATGAGCATTCCAGAGTAAGGGTTTTGCTTCTGTCTTGCATAGTATGAAGTCTATTTGGTTGAAGACAGCTGTTGTAGCCTTAGAACCTTTTGGGGCTTTGCGATCAGTAATGTGTCCAGTCCATGTTGTCTGGTGATGGCACGGGTGTGACAAATAGGTCATTGGAACTAAGGAATGCCACCAGTGCATCTCCATTGCTGTTGCGTGTACCCTCTCCATAGGATCCCATGCATAAGCCAAGTCCTGAACTTTTGTCCGCAATTCTGAGTTTACCCAGCTTGGAGTTGAAATCGACACACACGAACAGTTGCCATCTAGCTGGGATTGTAATGGCGGACCTCAGTTCTGCATAGAAGAAATCTAATATTGCTGGATTCTCTTTGGCTTTTTCGGTAGTTGGGCCGTATGTGTTGACAATTCGACACTTAGATGTGGTGTGTTTTCGCGTAGGTATAGCCAGGTCGATGAATGCAACGCGATCACTGACATATCCAAAACTAATGACATGATGCAAGACCCTTGGTCCGATTACGAAGCCTAAGCCCCGGTATGTGGCCTGTTTTTGCTCCATGAGGACTAGCTTATGGCCTGTCTGTAGTTGCTGCTCTGAGTGTTAAGCTACTTTAGTCTCTTGAATGCATGCAATATCGATGTTATAGTGTTCATGGTCTGCACCTAAGGTTTGCCTCTAATATTGCAGTCAGACCACGTACATTTCACGTAGCTATGGTAAGCTCCTGGGAAGGTTGCGTTGTCCGAGGATGTCGAGTACAGTTTCTTGTTTGAAGAAGGGTAGACATAATCAAAGGTGCCTCTGTATGCGGATGTCAGCCCGCAATCTTTGATGACTTAGTTTCCCAACAAAGTTGGTACTTACAGAGGAGACCGGCGTGAAGGTGTCATCTTTCAGTAATCATACATACATATAGGTAAGCTATTTGCTATCTTCTGATGGCTCTTGTGGAATTTTAGTATGCAACTCCTAGACCATTTCAGATAGAAAGTTGAAACTGGGGATGATTGCACATATGGCCAGTGATGTGCATGACACTTAGAATTTTGTTATGATCCCAGGTGTACGGGCCTGGGGGTGGGAAATATGGGGTAAAAAATAAATTTCCAAAGGTGGTCATGTCACATATCATTTTAAAGCCAATGATGAGTAGACTAGTACAAGGAATTATTTTGATCTTGGGTCAAACTGAGGGTAGGGGTGGGGTCAAAAGTGGGCACCAATCGATTGTAACGCAACTCCCAGACCATTTCACATATAAACTTGAAACTTTCCGTATGATTATATATATGGCCAGGGATGTGCATGACACATTGGAATTTTTATATCACCCCCAGGTGCAGGGGTTGGGGTGGGGGAGAGAGATGGTGGGCAGAAAATAAATTTTATCAAATGTCATGTCACATATGATTTTGAAACTTGTAGTTAGCAGACTACAGTACAACAAATTATTTTGTCCTCGAGTCAATCTGAGGGCAGTGGCCAGGGGTCAAATGGGCAATCCAGTTCTATATATGCACATGGATTGTACAATATATTTTCGCAGAATATTTAGTCCTGGGCAGACCGGGTTCTGCGGCAGCCGGATATTGCGGTAACTTAAAACGGTGAGATATTGGTATCTTCTGATACCTCTTGTTTTAAAACGACTACTCAAGAAGCACTGGGCTGATTTCAATTATATTTGGCAGGAAGTATCCTTAGGGTGTAGGGATTCAAGTTTATTCAAACAAGGCAATCGGCCGGTGGCCATTTTTGATTTTGACAGATTTTTATAAACGTCTTTAAGAGCTTCTCTGAAACCGCTTGTACGATTGATTCAAATCTCATGAAAGATCACCTAGGGCAACAGCTGAACAAAGTTTGTTCACGGGAACTCGATTGATCAAATGCTTCGACGGCCATCTTAGATGGCCTATTTTTCACAAAAATCACCAATCTAGAGCTGCTCAACAGATCGTGGTGAAATATTGGACACATGATTGGTCAAAAAGTTTCATCAACGTTTGTTCAAGGGAAGTTGCTACGTAAAAACATGGCTGCTGTGGACCACTCAAAATGTAATGTGTGTGGCGACCATATTGAATCTTTATTTGATGGATTTTGAACCCAAAATTTGTTTTATATAAGTTTTTAGATATGCTGATTTCCACTTTTGAAACTGATGAACGGTTTGGCAGCCATCTTGGATCTTTTTCCCACCAAAAACGCCAATACCAAAGTAATAGGAAAATTGTTTATGTTTTCTCAAGAACCACTGGGCTGATATCAATTATATCAAGTTTTTCCTTGGAATAGTGTGGCAAGCGACGCTTGTGCTGTGGTGGCTGAACAGGACCCATGTTGACAATGGCTTCAAATGGACCAACAGCACCGTTATATCCCTTGGTGCAAGGTTCAAAGCCATCATCATACTCAACAAGAAGGGATTGAAACAGATTTTACGTGCAGCGGCAGTGAAGAATCTGGGTCTACTTGGACAAAACTAGAGTGAGTGGTAGTTAAAGGCAATGGTTTCTTGACCCGAGCTAATAATATACTGCTCTCATGTTGAGATCCTGATGTAGGCGAAAACATCTGTGACACTTGACAGAAATGTTCATTCTTCCTCAAGACCTTTGACTCATTGGTACTATTAAGTATGCGTACCTTGGACCCAACATTGGATATGATGTGAGGTTGAAGCCATATGCGGGGCTCTGTGGATGATTTAGTGCCAGGGCTCTCCACGCGTGGTTCCATGGCCAATGAACCATCATTGCCTATATCCTTAGGGACATCTAGCTTGACAAATTTCCCAGGCCATATCATTGTAACTACAGAAGGAGCGTACAAGACGAATGACTGGGTACACTGCACTGTGTGTCGATCTGAATCGTTTGTCGTAGATCCATAATAGAAGACAGAGTCATCACCAAGTATGATCTGATTTTTTGCCAGTCACACTGAAATGTCATTTATGGTCATAAAAGGGACACCTCCCAAAATGTCAACCTCTAACTCCTCGACAACAAGAGCCTCGAGAACGAACTCCTTGTTATCGCCTGATAGTACCATGCATGTTTCACCTAATACTGTCAAAGGTGACTGTCCATCTGCCTATGCAGCTATTTGGCAGCTTTTGGTAACCTTAGCACCAATATAGTTGACTAATGATGCTCGAATCACATTGGTTTCGGCACAAGAGTCAACAGTAACCTTTAGGGTGTGGTGATCATAAAATAGGGTAAATGTTGGGGACCCTCTTGTTTGTACACGGCGATTGGTAGACAGAACAACACTGGTAGTAGTGCTCAGATCTTTCTCATCACTGAAATCATCAAAATCACTGCCAGAAGGATGATCGATACATTCATCAAAGGCAACAATTTGCCGAGCTCTGGACATGAATTTGCGGCCACCCTCTGGTAAATAGGAACATGTGCTCAGAAAGTGCTTGTAGTCTGAGCGGCCTGCCTGTCAACATAGTGGACATGACTTGGAAGATTGTTGTACTCGTGGCATTGTGTATCTCTTCTTCCCATCAAACGTACGAGGATGAAAACTCTTGAGACATACACGATTTTGGGCCTTGGCTGATTTGCGATCTTGGTGTCACTGTAAGCATGATTCGTGTATCTTCTGAATTTCTAATTTCGTCCAGCTATTCTCATACTTGCACCCAGTCACCAGAACAAATAATAATAATAATAATAATATTAATAATAAGAAGAATATCTGTCATAATGGTAACTACCAAACAACTAACTCTACCATCACAGCCTAAAAAATACTTTGTCATTGATAATAAGAATATGTAATATAGAATTATTAACTTAAGCAAGATAAGCACACATCCCTCTGTCATGTCTTTCCCTGTAAAAATGTAAATTGTCATACGTCTATTAACTGTTGGACTGCTGGAAGCGGACAATAACTCCAATTGGCAATGACTCTGGATTGGCTGAGTATTCTAGAAAAATTTGACTGAAAGTTGCTTGTGGCTTAGCCACCGACAACGTTTGGTCAAATTGTTTTAGAGGTACTCAGCATACCCTGAGTTAGGCTCCATGGAAAATGTAGACTGCAGAGGCTTGGCAGCGAGACAGTTAACTATATGTATATATAGGACTATAACATGTTAACCGTATGTATTCAGTATTCTCATGTCCTATACTGTTGTTGTTATATGTTATATGTTATATGTAGGGGTCCACCGCCACATAGGCTCTGCCTTTGGTGGACTACCTGTTGTGAAACTGTAAATGTATATTCTATATCAAAATAAATAATCTTGAACTTGAACTTGAAGAGATTCAAGTGCTTGTGATATTTCAGGTATTATTGATGACAGCATTTTGGATCGGAGCCCCGTGCCATAATGCTGTTTAACCAGAAAAGGGAGGTCTGTGTGTACTAGACGTAACCATGTTAACACGATCATGTTTTCGAGTGATGGGGAGATCTCCTCATCTTCGACCGGTTGTTGGCCATGGTGTATTATGTTGCCACCACGAAGTAGCAGGCTGTCCTCTGTAAAAGCCATGAGACGTTGGTACAGGTCTTCTGGGCGTTCGTCAGGTTCGAGTTTTATACTAGAAAAGTCAACAAAATGAGCTCCAATTGATTGAAACCCACAATGCATACGAATAGCCTGCCATATATTTTCAACTAACGTAGTTTTTCACGATATTATTACGAGATATAACAGGGCAATAGTTTGCAATCTGGCCAAGTATTAGCTCTAACTTATTCACCGTCTGATGTGCAGTACACCTCCTGTCCTCGGGAATCGGTTCTGTATCGTCGAGAAAGCCACCTAAAGGTGCTGCCTTTCCTTTTCTGCTCCATGTGGCTCCATCCACTAAAAATCGTGCAAAGTTCGAGCCTAGTGATAAGGTATACTGAAGGTTTTGTCGCCAATTTTCAAAAGAAGTCACAGTTTCATTCTTTCCCAGACACCACAGTTTAGGTGCCCGCATAGATGCCATTCTAGCTTTAGTAGTCATTGGAAATATTTCACTGCTTACTCGCAACGAATTTTAGTTGTACAGTCACGTGATTGACAAAGTGATTTACCGAGAGAAATTTTGAGCATGAGTGTTCATTTCCTTAAACACTGCCACCACGCAACAAACGAGCGAGAATTACAATTTACACTTTATCATAAATTGATAACTGAAAATGACACAAACGCGAGAATATTTATGATACTTCAACTTCAACCTCAACTATGATGTAGTCTCCCTGGTTATCAGGGTGATGCTAAACTGATTAGCCGCACTGACACCAAAATTAGTAGTTTTTGCTTTTGCTATATACAGTTCTGTTAGTAGACTTAGCATAAAAGTTCATTTGTACATCTCTGTTCACACTACTCTGCAATGACTATTTTCGTCTTATGTGGAGGTAGTTAAGTTCGCGGGCTCTGTAGTGATGGGCTCTGTAACAGAGCCAGCGAGACATTACTTCCATCATTTCCGAAATTGATGTACTGACGTTGTAGGTACTTCCTTCAGGGGTTGTTAGTGGGTTTAGGTTCTGAGAATCGAGGGTCAGTGTTAGAAGCTGCTGTTCACTAAGTTTTGATTGGAGAAGGCTCTTATAGCAGACTGCGTTTGGGTAGACATTTTTGCACCGAAAGAGAAAGTGAGCTAAGTCCTCTGGTTCAACTTGACATATAGGACAGCTATCTGATTCACGCCCGCCAGTGAATCTGTTTCTTGTGCTCTGTAGAATGTAGCATCCAGTGAGAATCTTTGCTTTAATCGTAGCTCTTTGTACATCTCTTACATCTGATGAATTAGTCCAAATATGGTGTGAAATACCAATCTGACACTTCGCTATACATAGGTGCTGCAGAGTGCTCTTACTATGGGCTTCGTCGTGGAGTGAATTGGTCCAGAACGAGTTGACAATACTACGAACTTTGGTACTCCATGTTAATTTCTCTACAGGATTCTCTAGAAGGCGGAGTGGACTGCCAAAATTGTACTTCTTGAATAAGGCAGCAGTCATTGAAAACCAGCTCCTTTCTTTTGCTTGAGTCATCATGTTCAGTCAACCTGCCATCAAGCAAACTGTCGTCAGACAGTCTACAATCAATCAGATCGAAAGCAACTGGACTTGGTGCAAACCAAATTGAAAGCAGCTGAAGTTAGCGCCAATCAGATTGGAAGCAGCCAGACGTAGTGACATCGAAACTAGAGGTACCTCTGGCTAAAATGGTATACCGACCTCGGCACACGCATATTTAATTTTTATATAAATGTAAATATTAAAAAAAAATGATATATCTGGTTTATACTTATATGCTATCATTTACTTGTGTGATTTGTAATAAATACATACATTTGTTAGAATATTTACCCCATCCCTTGCCCAATAGTGTTTGACCATATGCACGTTAACATCGCGATCAACTAACACTGCTCTTCTATTCACCTCGATAGTGGTGAGTTAGTGCTGTTGTATTGTCCCCTATATATGTATGCAACAATTCCCTTTTAAGCGAGACAGTATAGTTAGGGGTTAGGAAGAACAATATGGCAGTAGAAATAGATATGCATACTGGTTCTCAAATGGATACCGACAACTCAGATGATTTGTCCCCCGCTGATGAGCCAACAATCTATTTACCTCGAATATTCGACAAGCGAGGGAGAGGCTAATGGGTTGAAAAGGTGTTAAAGATGCACTGTCCCACACGACTTGTAGCATATGAGCGGTCCGCCAGCCATACACTACCAGACACACAAGGTAATTTGCTGGATCCTTGTAATCCGGCTGGTGGTAGGACATTACCACACATTACCAAAAATGGGTGGAGATGCCTAGTGCAGCCGCAGGAGCACCAGAGACATGTTATTTAAGCCCTCATGTGCTGAGTCTGTACACTCCCCCTCTCGCACATGTCATACATGCATTCACACACCAACAACATGCGTGTAATGCAACTTATCACAACCACTCACCTACTGACAAACATACGATCAATAGTAGAGTATACCCTTTAAGAGAGGCCGGACACCTCTACCACGCTACATTATGGACATCATTTACCAGCTACGTACGTGACTGTATATAGGTAAAAACATGGTCGTTAAGGATCTCAATTTGATATTATCTCTGCTTTTCCATTGCCACATTTTTATGGTTCATGTGGTCATGTAGCGAGAGGGACTAGACAACCTCGGACCAGTAAACGTCGCCTCTCAGGTCATACTATGGTTACCCCGATAAGTGACAATATGAACGCACAATGTCTTAGAGATGGTTTGCTTCACCTGCGCATGAGACGGGCACTGGGAGTACCCCCGTAATAGAGGCTTTTCTCATGGGGAAGGACATTGCCACGTACACATGATGCCGATAACCGGGAAGACTTTTTAGGATGTATATACCATTTTCACACGACCTCTTCATCAAATTATGGCCTATCATCACGATACCACAGGGGATGTTTGTTACCGTTGGAAAGCCCTGTATCCCTGCTTTCTGAGAACAACATGAAGAAAAATATTTAAGGAAGAAGCAAACGAAGAATTGAACGCTCACCTGGAAGGATGCTAAAGTGATTAGCATTTGCACCATGGCAGACTCTGGCATGTTCACATGTTACGCAGAGAATCTGGTGCTGAGCAGGGATCTACCCTCTAGACCCCATAGAAGTGGCAGACAAACTCGATCTCTTTACGTGGGTGAAAGCGGTCATAAATGTTTCTCCGCAAGGGGTCGACCCAAGAATTGTACTGGGGTCATCACGGAAGTGGGCCCACTTGGCATCCGATATCATGGCAGTCTCAGCGCCCTGTGCCACTGCTGTAGACGCCAGCACACGCAGTATGATGAGAATCATGGCTATATATGAAGAGTTAAACTGAACAGAGTGAACCCCTCGAGAAATATCTGTGCCAGATCGAGCCCTGTTCCATCCGGATCGATAACGATCTTCATCCCCTCAGGGGCAGGGGCTAGTTGCTTCACTCTGCTGCCGTCTAAGAAACGTAGCCCTAGGACTATATGAGTCTTTTGCGGGCTGGTGAGGCCGACTTGCTGAAGAAGTTTAACAGCACCCTTGACTTTGGAGACATGTGACACACTATCTACCCATAGGATGCCCTTCTGGAGGTTAACAGCTTCTTCTGGTCCATCGAATGGGCGACGCAGCAGGAGCTTTCCACCTGTAACCCCGATCCGGTGACCCACCCTCGTCAGGGAGACACCTTCACCTATGTATGTGAGGAAGGATGATCCCCAATTGTAGAGCTTTCGAACTGTCCCATCTTTTTCACAACAGTGGAGAGGGGAGTAACCTCTATGTCAATGACTGTGGGAGGCCTATATAGGGGCAACCATGTTTGCCAGTCACCCCCAGGTCCAGCGCAGTACAACACTTCATTCTTCTCAAATATGAATTGCAGGTTTTTTGCCAGGGTCAATAGCAGTCCGTCATGGGTCATCGGCGGGGCACCACTCGTATAGGGTTTGACCAGATGAAAGCTGAGGTCGTTATTTAGGGTGTTGATGTCTGCCACCTCTGTATCTGAGAGTTCAATCAATGGCTCAAGGATGTACTTCCTCTTCGGAAAATCGTACCGAAACACGATCTTGTGGCCATTTATGTTGCAACCCAGGCACTCCTTCGACACATCCTTGAGGTTTGTGAGCAGCTCCACCCCATCACCACCAATGGGGTGGAGGGAGAATGCCTTTGAGTTTGCTTCATACTGTAGGGCGAATGACTTGCCATCGCTCTCTTCTACCTTGGCAGCATCAATTGCGTACACATCTGCCAGGTCAGCAAGACCAGTCGAGGGAGCAAATATGGGTTCCAGAGCCTGCTATAGGAGGGGTTTAAACAGGACATATAACCATGCCGATGGTTGACTGCTGCTTTCCAGTGGAGATAACGTAATCTCACGCTCTCTAGAGGGGAGACGGGTGGTACAGTACCGTGTAGAATGGGTCCTCTTCGAGGTGCCCCAGTGAGGCACAACATACATACACGCCGATGTGCTACATCAACCTCCGGGCATTGCACACAGGAGCTCACTGGTAGAAGTCGGCCGGGACGTGATAGAGTATCTCCCAGGTGCCAACAGCAACCTATGGAAAGCTATCAGTCCTAGCCTCTTCACACCTGTAAATCACCTGTTTGACAGCCCCTCCATTAACATATATGCCAGCACGGATGGGATATCGGATGCCCATTTAGAGTTTACACTCTTATTACTCATTGACCTGACATTATATCACACCAGGAATATCTGACCTTTGCCGAGATGATGAAGAGCCAGCTACAGGGTTGGCCATTCATGACCCCTGCACAGATAAAGGCCAAGATGCTCGCAGCCTGGGGCCTGCAACAAGAAGGAGAGCGACTACAGCGGGAGAGCTGGTATCAACAGAACGCGAGCATAGCAAGGAGGCGAAGGAACAGTGAAGGTTCCTGATGCTGGCAGGTCCCCCTGGATGATAATAAGCGGGACGCAGGAGTCTTGACAGATGATGATGAGCCAGATGCCATACAGTGGGAAGAGGAGATGGCGCAGAAGTGTAAGACCAAGAAAGCCATCCAGCGGCGGACCTACTATCTTGGGCATATGGTGAAGTGCCAGATGTCACGTCTCAGAAAGCTACTGGCACCCGACATAGTGCTGGATGACCCCTGTCTAAGAGACGTCTGTCTCGACACCAGCAAGCTGGCACGGTTCGCCAGGTTCTCCAAAATGAACCCTTCCATGACTCATGAGCAGATTCTGCAGGTGATGCAGGTTTAATCTCCAGGTATACTATGGCAAAATCAGAGTGGCGGAAGCAACCAGAACTACACCCCTCCCTGACGGCTGACGAGGGCGGTACCATCCATGGCTGGCGACTCCAGCAGATAGATACCATCAGGCAGAATCTCGTCCATGAGGCAGAAAAGTACAGCAGAACGTGCAGGCAATATAAGACAGCCTACAACGTCCTCGCGTGTACAACCACTGCTGCAGGTCTGATTGGAGCCAGTGCTGGGGTGGCAGATGCGGCCACTCTCGCTACAGGGGTGGGTGCCATCGTTACCATCCCGCTGGGTGGCGTGACACTAGCCGCCACTGTCTTGGACACGGGCTTGGGGTGGGGCAGCGGCAGATCACAAGGAGGCTGGAGAAGCATGCTAAGTACGTGGCACTGGCACAGAGTATGCCACAGACTATCGACGAGTCTGTCAACAAAGCTCTCGAGGATGGCCAGGTCACCGATGAAGAGTACCACCATATATTGAAGGCCCTGTACCACTAAAGTGCGACAGCAATACCTCAAAGGCTCCAGCGGGCGGGTTGATATGGAGGATTAAAAAAAAGGGATGTTACGGCGAGGTTGCCTTGCTGGTCTCTGGAGTCGAGACGACTACAAATAGTGTGCTGCCTGTACGGTAGCTTTAAGAACATCAGTATAGATGGCCATCCCACTGAACCTCACGACAGTCATCCGGAGCCAACCACCCCTCCTGGGTACACCCTTGACTGGCCTGAGAGGTCTACTGGATGATATACCAGAGCTAACACCGTTCTCCATCACAGTGGATGGACGGTCCCGAATCAGCTTCTCCGTCAACCCATGACCGCTGACCAACCACCCCATCACCATCAAGGATGCGAAGCAAGCTCATACTTGGATTGCTGCTCCAAGCCTCTCATACTGGAATCAGTGGCTGAACTTTGCCGTGTGGTGTGCCATGGCAGGGTGTGGAGTAAGTTCCACCCTGCTTCACTCCTATTCTGGTACTCCTGAAGCTGTGCTCATCGCCAGCTGTCTCAGATTCCACGTGTACTTCACGGTGCGATGAATCCTCCATGAGCTGGGTGCACGCCTCCCTGATACAAACGACTTCGACCCACAGCTCAATAGTCATAGCGTCTCAGCGGCCAGCAGACTACAGAGCGAGTTCAGCGCTCACGGAGACTATCGGTGGCATGGTGGTGACAACAGCGGTATAGGGGTTATGTACAGTGACCTGAGACGTGACTACTCAGGATTCTCCTATTGAACACCCCGACGAGTAGGCCGTTGGAAGACAGCGACATTCTCGTTCGATCCAGACTCCGACCCTGGAGCGCTGGTGCAAAATATGCACATCACTGGCTTGCGGCAGGATAATCCAGATGTGTGGAAGTACTTTGTCCCACACACCACCTCAGGCCTCACACCAGCAGGGATCGTTCGGATCAACCAGTCCCTGGAAACACTGTGCTACTGCCTCCTTATGGCACAGACCCAGCTGTGGCATTCCATAGATGGTGTCAGCGGAGCAGAGGTCCAGGCCATGCTCATCAGTCTCGTTAAGGATATGATCATCGTGGCTGACCCCAGTAGTCTTATTGCTAAGTTCCAGCAGGGGTTGCAGAAGGCCCATAGCAAACTCGACTTTGCTATTTCACCACACCTACGGTTAATTCCGAGCAACATGATCATGAACATCGAGGACCTCCAAGTCAGGGGCTATAACAACATGATAGTCGAGGGGAGTTACCCCGGTGTCCACTTCAGCTTCAACACTGACATCAACGCACCTACGTGTAGTACGGGCCATACAGTCGTTCCGACCCTGACACAGCAGCCAGTCGACACAGCAGCTCCAGGCACCCGACACTGCAGCCAGTCGACAAGACACCGCTTCCCATGGTAGCTCTACGAGTGTTGTCAGGCCTAGCTATCGTGGCACTCGGGATCAGCCTACTCCGCCGCTAGCAAATCAGCTATAAGACTATCCTGACTCTCTACAGTAGCAGTGGGTACTACGGTGAGACACTGAACCAGCTTGGCATGCCCTACAGCCATGGCGGTCTGCAACTGCTGGAACACATCTGACAGATACTCCTGATCCTTGTAGAAATCTTTAGCTCACAGGAGCTGCTCGACGATACTCCCACCCATGATAAGGTATTCGAAGAAGCAGATCTGTCCCTTAACAAATCCCAGATAGAGCTTCACATCTGTCAGCTCCTCTGTCAGCTCAGCACCGGAGAGCTGAGCGAGCCCATCTGGTGTCTTCTTCTTGTAGTCCTTCAACTTCCGCCGGAATACATCATAGTACTTCTCACATAGCGTGAGCCTGGACATGTTTAAGATGTCTCAATAGAGAGATGAATATTCCTGAGTACCAACCCGTCCACCTGGCAGATGCAGACTGGAAAGATCTTATTAGCTGTCTGTGCTTAAACAATGACGTCAACGGTACAGATCGTGAAGCAACTGCCCGAGAGCCAGGCGAGTCTTCAGAAGGTGGAGAACCTGCTGCGAACCAAGACACAGAAGCAGCTGTCCTCGCTACAGTGGTGAGTGGGGTGGCCAGACACTGTCTCGGAATAACTCACCCCATCCCAAAGATCGCTCTCAGTGGTGCCTCCTACACTGTTGCTGTCAAGATCATGGGTGAACGTGTTACACTAATGGAGGCTGCAGTTCTAGGGCTAGCAACGAGTGCAATGGCTGAGATCATCGTCGCCACGTTTAACACCTCTGAATAGTGAGAGATGGATCCCGAGACCCCTGCAGCATATGAGGCATGGCGTGCCGGAGGGCGGTGTGTAGCCCATAGTCGAGTATGTGGATTGAGGAGCGCCAATGCCCGGGAATGGTGGACCACCCACAAAGCGTGCCCCTGCAGAGAGGGCCAGTACCCTAAGCACTGCTACCTATTCCTTTGCCCGACTTCGTGGTCCTCCTATGGCCAACTATTTCACTGGGGCTATGACTAGTAGGTTTAAGCCATCTATATATGTATATATATATATATATATATATATATATATATATATATATATATATATATATATATATATATATATATATATATATATATATGACTATGACTCTGTCACTCACAGACCTAGAAAGCAAAGCGATAGGCGATCTTGCTCACTTGGGCGAGGCACGCCTCAGTTCAGAGGACACTGTTGCCCCTCTCTCCTTCCTAGACTTCGATGAGAAGGGAGACCAGCGGGAGTTCCCATGTACCATCCCAGCCCGAGCTCTCATCGGGAACACTGATACGTTAGGACAATCGGCCACTAACAAAGCCAAGACTGTATACAAGGGGATTGGAATCAAGGAGAGGGCGATGATGCGAGTTATGCTCAGAGTCGATGAGGCAGGAGCCATCAAGGTTTTGGCAGAGTCATTTGCACAGGACCTGGTTAAGGATCTCCTGAAACCACGGAGCTTATTCCAACAGGATGGAGAGGATCGTCTCAAGATAGGCACCCTCGGCCTGAGCTATATCACTGTCGACGGCCAAACCGGTGCTACCACCAGCCTCCAGCTACCAGAGCTGAAAAAGGCAGGGTTCTTTGGTTTGCCGTTTAAAACCACAGGATAGTCATGGCTTCCCGTGCATGTATCATACATATAGTACTTGCTATAGACTACAATTTAAAGCTACTATATAGCTGCCCCAGCGACGGATCCCCAGAGCGATGTATGAACCAGAGGCTGATCCAGTTGAGGATATATACACCTGTGCAAAAGTTAAGCACCACCCTATTTTTACGCACATGCGAGGGTATATTCATGTGCTATGAAGAAAGCAATAGCATAAACATTTATGTACCCATCCATCTTAGTGCAAGAGGTAATAATGCAACTAGAGGAATGCTGATTATGATGGTGGGGAAACACTGTATGTTTTTGTTGGAACTTGAAAACGAGGCCTGAATATGGTTAAGTTGACACAACTGACAACTATTGCCCTACAGTTGACACACGTGGCTAGATTGTCATTAATGGTGTCTGAAAACGAAGTTTAACATCTGTGCACGAGTTTGAGACTGTCATTATTAATACCGGGTATATCCACCTTGTGCCTGGATGACGGCCTGGACACGACGTCTCATGCTGGTCACCAACCGACTGATACGCCATTGTGGTATTCGTTGCCATTCAAGATGGAGTGCGTCTGTTAATTCCTGTAGGTTCTGCACAGGAGGATCCCTCCTTCTCACCATGTTTCCCAGAATGTCCCAGATATGCTCAATAGGGTTCATGTCAGGGCTCCTTGCTGGCCATGGTAGGGTTTCGATGGCATTCTGGCAGAGGTATTCATGCACAGCTCTAGCACGATGTGGTCGGGCGTTGTCATCCATGAATATAGGGTGGGTTCCAGGTGCATGATTTACAAAATGAGGGACCACAACTCTATCCAGTATGGAATCTTGATATCTTTGTCCATTTAGTGTTCCAGGTACAGTCAACAGATCCAGCTTACAATCAAATGAGATGCACCCCCATATCATAACGGAACCTCCACCAAATGGAACTTCTTCCATGATGTTACGTTGGTCGTACGCCGTGCGTCTGGACCTCCATACACGAGTTCGACCATCTGTGGCATGAAGCAGGAACCGACTTTTATCGGACCAGTGTACCCGTCTCCAGGATCTCATGTTCCAGTGTCTTCTTTCGTTGCACCACCTCAGATGCTCCTCTTTGTGGTGTGCAGTGAGGAGAGGACGTCTGACAGGTCTCCTAGCTTTCATGCCACCAGCATACAGTCTCCTTTTGACGGTAGACATTGACACTCTATTGCGCGTTTCCCATTGCTGGCTGAGCACTCTGCTGTTGGTGAATGGAGATCTCCTAACAAGGCGTACTAGGGCTCGATCATCACGGGCAGTAGTCTTCTTCGGTCTTCCAGATCTAGGCCTGTCCTTCACCTCGTTAGTTTGCCCATGTTTTGCAATCAAACGACTGATTACAGTATGGTTAATGTTCAGCTGTCTGCCAATCTCTCTGCATGACATACCAGTGGTATGCATGCCTATGATTTGTCATTTCACACGATCACTTAACCTTCGTCTTGCCATAGCGGTTCACAATCAAGAGCTAATTCTCTCTGTACAAATAAACCACGGTCATGAACACAAAATTCCTAATCTTGTCGCCTAAATCTGCATGTAATGTTCTACACCTCAAACTGGACTTTTACATAACTGAACACGTGTGCTGTTTCCCGCCACGCACGGACATCAAGCGGCGTGAAGTCATGCATGCATGTGCATTTCGTACTTGGAATTATGTCAGCTAACGCGGGGACAAAAAGTATGGCAGCCTAGTTGTACCATCATGTTTCTACGTTCTATTGTTTTTGCTGGTGCTTAACTTTTGCACAGGTGTATAGATGACGAGGACTATGAGGAGAACTATGATGAGGAGGATTATGATGCAGACGACTACAATGTAGGTTGTGAGTATGATGATGTAGAGTCTGAATCCTGCAAGCTAGTACACAGAGCGAAAGGAATCTATTGCACTTATGTAAAAGGTTCTATCGGTCCGCTGGCAGCAGTTGGGGCTCTGATCGCTCTGTTCACAACGAAGGCTGGCGAGACGGTCCACAAGATCGCCAACAATGCTCTCCATGGGGTGGAGAACATTGCCCTGTAGGTGGGGCTTAGAATACACCTTCCATATCCTCTGCGTGTCGTAAGAGGTGACTAAAGGAGGTAAGGGTGAGGTAACCCTGACAGAAACCTCGAGTGCTGAAGACGGAGGTTCCAGGCCGCACGGCGCACTCTAATAAACCATGGATCCACGCACTTAACGCTTATGATCATGTCGATAGTCACTTACAGGACTGGCGGTATAATCAGCGAACGAAAAGAAGAAGAAGGGTGGAGAACATTTCTGAAGCCATAGCAGCCATCGCCTCAGGAGTAGGTATGTTCTTCGGAGTCGCAGGCCGCCGAACATTTAATCCGTACTATATAATGATGACGTCTCTGTACGCCCTGGTCAAGTCCCTTAACTTCTGAGGGTTAATCGATAAACTACCGTTCAGTGAGGATTCAGCAGCGACTAGACGCCGTAACTTCCGAGGGTTAATTGATAAACTACCGTTCAGTGAGGATCCAGCAGAGACTAGACGCCGGTGTACAGAGGTGTTTGAGGTCTTCAGTGATAGTCAAATGAATGACGGCCCTCTGTTCGTCTGTTTAGAGTTCGCCCAGGCCGTGCGTGATAGGACGGGAGTGAACGCCAGTGATGAAATCCGGGAGTTCTGTCTTTCTTGAGGAACTCTACTATCAGCCTGGTGGATATTACCGTGAGCCCACTCAACTACTCGAGGCTGCACGTCGCAAGGGCTACAACTTCACATTGGAGACAGTTAGCCAGTGGCTCAGCCGCCAGGCGATGTGGCAGATATACAGACCTCGTCCATGGCACATCAGGCATGCCCATTTCGAGGAAACTGTCCCGAACAGAGTTCACCAGGCAGATGTTCTATTCCTTCCCCATTACTCGGTTGGGCATAAGACCTACAAGTATGCCCTCACTATCGTCAATGTCGCCAGCAGGTACAAGGCGGCAGTACCGCTCACAGACAAGTCAGCTGGCCAGGTGGCCCAGGCATTCCAGGGTGTCTACGAGGCTTCGGAAAATCCCCTCCAGTGGCCGGAATTGTTGCAGGTGGATGAGGGTAAGGAGTTCAGAGGGGATACTGCAGCCCTCATGCGGAAACACGGTGTAGCAGCTAGGGGAGGCGAGGTAGGGCATCACCGTGCCCAGGCTATCGTTGAGCGGTGGAATCGGACACTGGCAGAGAGACTGTTCCCACCCCAATAACCCCAGGAAATGGCCACGCCGAGTGAACGTTCTAGAGTATGGGTGAGAGGGCTGCCTGCTGCTGTGGTGGAGAGATCTAATGTCGAGGTTACTAGGCTAATCGGGAAGAAGCCCGTAGAGTCTATCAGGCACTCTACTGGTCACAGCTCTAGAGGAGTGAACAAGGGAGAGGAGTGCCTACTACCTGATGCTCTGGTTCGGTACCTGTATGAGCATGGTGAGCTGGTCGACGGCGTGCAACAGATCCTAACTGGTCAATAGGCGTTCACAGGCTTGACAGGTATGTGGAGGCAGAGGGGCGGCCAACACTGTACTACTTGGCACGCCAGCATGGAGTGCCTAGGCGCCCATTTGTCGTAGAAGAGCTTCGGCTAGTCCCTGCAGACACGCAGCTACCACCCCCTAGGGGTCTAACATGATACTCGATGGGCTCGGTATGGACCCCATCTGGCAGCACATGGCGCTTATCATAGTAAGCAGTCTGAGTTTTTCCTGAGCATACATCACCATACCCTGGTGGCGCATGTGTAGACCTATGTTTTTAGCTCTGTCCACCCCGCCATGTAGGGCGCTGTAGAACCTCTGCCAAGAGACCTCATTCTGCCGCTTTGACATTCCCTTAGCCGAGCACTTACTTGCAGCTGCGCTCTCCACATAGTAGCATTTGGAGCAGAGAGCGATGCCATGAGAACCTTCGAACTCGAGCTTGAACAGTCCTGGAGTCCGTCCAGACCATTTGTCCCAAGCTAGCCAGTCCCGCTTATGAGCTTGGTACTCTGCTCGCATCCCAGGGCGAATGACGTCGTCAAGGTTGGAGCCTGCTATAGCGATATACGTGGAGTCAGTGTCCATCTGCAGGTACTCAAAGCTGTCACGAGGTACGTAGTGATCGAGAAAGTCGTAGTAGAACTCCAGCATTCGCAGCTTCGCGAGCTCATAAATGGCTATCCCCAACTGGAAGGGCCTTCGAATTGTGATTCTCAGTTTGCGACCCTGGAGCTCGTATGACTCACCGATCTCGTCGAGATCTTCGAACTCGAACCTGCACTACACAGGGCCTTGTCTACCACGCGTTCATCCTTCGTGAAGCTGGTGTTGCTATGGCGTTCTAGGGCCTCGATGAGCTTCCCGTAGGCACTGTTGCTGAGGAGTTTGAAGAGATCTACCAAGAGCGCTTTGCTCTTATCTACATCTCCCGAGCGGCGGGCCTCCGAAACATTCTCCATGAATCACTCAAACGGGCGCTTGGCCTCATAGACTATGGTGCGTTATACAGCAGTGATCTCCAGGCCATGGGTTATATACCACTTGAGTGTCGGTGCATACAGCAGCCGCTTCTTGCCAGAGAGGGCACCGACCAGCTTCTGGGTGGTGGGCCGCTTCCTCCCTATTCGCCCTAGATATGCCTGCATCTCAGAAGAGACGGCCTCTACCGGGATCTCCCGGTTATAGAGGAGAGGAGGCATTTCCTCGACCTTTGCCCACAGAGCCTCGGGGACCTCTATATCCACCTCAGCAAACCCAAACCAGCTGCCTGCCAGGAGAGCCTCCTTAAAGCTAGCTACCCCACTGGCACCGGACCAATGGTGCACTGTCTCCTTAACACATGGCATCTCTTTGGCCATCATTGACAGGTATAGAGCATTTGCGTCGTAGCCAAGTAGACATTTGGCAGACACGCTCACACTGGCGGATTCGAGTCACACTGGCCTAGTGGTATCTGGTGAACACAATGCTGGGACCTCCAACAACAGCACCCTTCAGCATCTCGTAGGCTTCCTTGCCCGGTGAATAGAGGCTAACATCTGGCATGTGCTGAGCGGTTCCACGTAGGAGGTACTGCAGTGACACACCTGGGAGAGACACCGCGTCTTTGAGGATGTCTATTTCTCGTTCTGTGTAGAACTCCCGCATCCGTTCTAGGGCTTCGATGAATGGACTGACATCCCAGTTGTTGTAGTATCGCAGCCAGTCGGTGAATGTCCGCATTCCATGCTCGCTGAATGTCTGGTTACACCGTTCCCACTCTGATCGCATCAAGAAGTAGCCCCCTTGAGCTTAGATGTCCATGCTGAGTAGTCAGGAAGCCCTGGATAGTTGAGCTTCTCGTGTGTCAAACCATTCATACGTGAGCCAGCTTTTCTGCTGTGCACACCCATAAGCTTTGACCCATACCTGGTACGAGACTCCTGGGCTGAGGTAGTTCTTCACATCGAGAAACCGTAGCTCAGGTGTTATGAGGAACATGGTCTGACTAGCCTTCTTGGCGACTTTCACTGTACCTGTACTGTCAGTCAGCTCATCGACAAAGTACTTCTTGATGAGGTTCAGGTCATACCGCCCAGAGTTGAACCCCAGTACAGGCACTTCGTCACACCACTCATTGATCAGTCGCTGCTGTTGCTTTGGGAGCTTGTCCAGGTCTGTCGGTATGTACTGTGCCCTAACCCTTGTCCGGATTAGAGATGTTCGCCATTGGATCACCAGCATCAACTCTCTGATCAGTTCTTTGGGGTCAGGATTGCAGAGGTGAGTGGGCTCACTCGTGGCGCCATCTAAGGAAAAGCCAACTGACACATAGATAGGTATGTTAGTACTCTCGATCGTGAGTCTCCATAGGATGAGTCTTGATACCATCTAGGAGTGCTTCGAAGTCGTAAACTATGAAGTGTGGGTATGGGACAGTCCGAATTCGTTTAGGGACACTTGGGCAGCATTTTATACAGCACTCCCACTGTACCACAAGCGTGCATCCAGAGACTCTCATCTGCTCCTCTCTCAGGACTGACTTGTGGTATCTTTGTTCGGCATCCTCATCTCACTGGTGTTGTGGACACCTGTGCCAGTGACAGCCATGGAACTGGTAAACGGTGTTGGTGGTCGGATCATAGCCATCTACGGGAGCGCCCTCGATCCAACGCTCGCCACCATGTCCACACTCTACATGATGTATGTGTACACCTCTGTTTCTCGACTCATACTCGATCCAACGAGTAGCCAATGAACTGGATGGTTGGGGTGGATAGAAGGCTTTCTCATACGCAGACTGTGGCGCCTCAACCTTCTCGCCAGGACACACGATTGTTGTCTTGCTCCCTGTACAGTGATCAGCGTTGTGTTGAAGATGGCATGCCTTTGTAAACCTCTGCTGACATGACTGCAGACTAGTGTATGTGCCAGCTTGGAGATGTTCTTGATGTAGAAGGCGTGGTGGTCCCACACTCCGATGGCCATGGTCTCATGGTAGTGAGACGCTTGGCTGATCATGTGCCAGGTGCCCTCTTCAGTTGGTTCATACACGCGAATCCCGATCTTGGCGAAGAACTCTACCTTGTCCAGCTGATCCAGCAAGGTCTTGCGGACATCAGGTACTGTCACTGTCTTGCCGTAGAACTGTGTGGCAAGCTCTCGTGCAGGAGCTGTACTTCTCGCTCCTCAGTGGACTGCTAGATATCTCCAGGGACACATGTTGTCCCTGTAGGTGTCGAGGGCAGTCATACCCTTATTCTGTCGTAGCCAGTCTGGGAGGGGGCCTGTCCCAAGCACAGGTTGGCGGTTGATGACAGCCCTGACCTCAACGTTGATTGATCGAACGAAAGCCCACTTGGTGTTGGGTCGATTGATATTGTCTGTGTCGAGGCGGGCATGCTCTCTTGCTGCCACCCAGTCCTGAGCTGCTCCTATTGTGTTCAGCGACGGGCTTCCTGGAGCATTCTTGTGGAAGAGCATCACCCTACCATCTTCGATTTGACGGATGCGATAGGTATGGGTGTAGCGGAGGTAAAATGCGTTCTGGACAGTCTGCTGGATCTTTTGCATGATCTGGCCTGTGAGGTCTCCTAGACTTCTGAAGAATGTCCAGCGTACTGACCAGCGTCCTCTATCCTGTCTCCCTTTCGCCGAGCCACTGGTCGTGAATGTGTTCGCCTTCTCGCCTTATGCTCCGGGCTAAGGGTTCAGACCATGGCACCCCCCCCCCCCCCCCTCTATGCTCTGGGCTAAGGGGTCAGACCTTGGCATCACTCGCTTAGTGATCCTGCGTAGGAGTGTTAAGCGCTCCTGTGGATGGTCCGCCATCCGCCTCGCGACAGTCTTGACTCGCAAGCTAGCAGCCACCTCGTCCAACTGACGAAGCTCACGTTTCCGCTGCGCTTTCTTGTGGGGATTCCAAGGATCATCTTTGGTAAGCGCTGGAAACCTTCCCATCTGCATTGCTCGGGAGTCGCTTCTGCCACTCCTCGGCACGGACCTCTCCGATCATCTGGAGCAGGTCGGCTTTCTTGGCCTTAGAGTAGCCTCTAAGGCTGAATTGCTGTGCAATAGTAATCATGGTGTATATCCCTGTCTCTAAATGGGCGTTAGGACCCTATTATGTGTGGCGATCAGTACCTGTGGATGGTGTATTTCCCTGTGGATGCTTGTCTGGGCGTTCAGACCCTATTATGTGGTGCTGGCGATCAGTACCTGTGGGTGGTGTATATCCCTGTGGATGCCCGTCTCTAAATGGGCATTCAGACCCTATTATGTGTGGCGATCAGTACCTGTGGGTGGTGTATATCCCTCGCCATTCTGGTGTGGTTGATGGCGATCAGTGGTGGATATCAGTGGAGGCTTGTCTCTAAATGGGCGTTCAGACCCTGGTAGTAGTAGGGTCGGGATGATCCTACCTCCCTGGCAGCCATTCTGCGATATTATGCCCAGGGCTTGAGAGGGCGGTGGGGGCCATGGATCGCCGAACGGCTGCCAATTGAGGGCGGTGGTGTCATTTTGCCTAGTAGTAGTGTCGGGGTCAAAATGACACAACCTCCCTCAACTGGCAGCCATTCGGCGATCGGTGACCCCCACCACCCTCTCAATCCCTGGGGGCCTCCATCTAGAGGCATACACCAACCACCTGTCTCAACAACCCTGGGGCTTCCATCTAGAGGCATACACCAACCACATGTCTCAACAACCCTATGTCCAGGGATTAAGAGGGTGGTGGGGGCCACGGATTGCCGAACGGCGGCCAGTTGAGGGAGGTGGTATCATTTTGACCCAACACTACTACTGGTTCATTTTTCACAATTCCACCCAAAAAATTGATGAATCAAAATTCTGAATGGAAGTTATGGATCCTACTACGATAGAGGCACGAGCCTCTATTTCAATTTCGCAACTTAAAAAATTATATTAATTTATATGGAATGAAATCATCTTATGTTAAGATTTATTTCGTTTCATTACATATAGACACATAATTTAAGCCTATAAAAGAATACAATTCTAACAATTTTATTTTCAAGCATTCTGGTGTGAATATACACCTTTAAAGTCTATTTGCAGATCAAGAGAAGACCATTTTGTACAATCTTCACTGGAATTTACAAAAAAAACCATTTTGATGTCATTCAAATGGAGATTTCTCAATACCAATAGATGATGATTAGGTCGGCTTTAATATTAAAACGAAAATGAAAATCAACTTTTGCTAGATCAAGGTTCATTTATATGCCAAGAGAAAACTATTTTTAAACATTACCACTGACATGACTGGCTCGGCTAACGAGCCACCCATTGCAGTGGTAAATTTTCAAGATTAACTTCTCTTTATCTGCATATAGAAATTCATAGAGACATTTGCAGAGGCCACTTTAGCTGACCTGACCATTATAGGGTTAAGTTGACACAAGAGCGCTAAAGCTTGTTTACCGACTTTTGACGGATCAACATCAAGCAATTGTCATTCACCCTTTGATGGTCAAGATTGGCTGAGAAAAATTCGAAATCTGACATTACTGAATGTCTATTTGCTGGAAAAGATGACAACTTTTTGATAATTTATCACTAGTATGATTGCCCCGCTCGGTGCAGCGAAAAATTCACAAAAAATAGTTTTCTCTCGACATGCAAATAGACCCTCAACTAGATGATATAAATCAAATAATCCTATCGCAACGGCAGGCATGTTCGTGGGATGACATAATCCCACTGATTTGGATAGACATATGGATGGATTCACAGACAAGTGGGAGCTAAATGTCCGAAATAATCGAGGGAGGGGAGGTAAAGTTATTGAACAAAAATCCAAAATTTATAAGAAGTTCTGTCATGACACTCCAAGGAAAAATAAAGTTATTGAACGAAAAATCCAAAACATACACGGCTGGACAGAAATTCAGAAAAAAATGTATAGACGGACAGTCTGACCAACAAAATAATGTACATTTCCTTAGAAACATAGCCAATGTTCCCATGAAGTTTCGTCACAATACTCCAAGAAAAAACAAAGTTATTGAACGAAATCCCAAAATTTGCGCGGACGGATGGACACAAATTCAGAGACAAAGGGATAGGCGGATGGAGGGACGGGCTGACAGACCCACAAAATAATGTACATTTCCCTAGTACCATAGCCAATGTTCCCATGAAGTTTCGTCACAATACTCCAAGCAAAGATAGTTATTGAATGAAAACCCAAAATTTGCACGGACACAAATTCAGAGACAAATGGATGGATGGACGGAGGGATGGGCTGACTGATCCACAAAATAATGTACATTTCCCTAGTACCATAGCCAATGTTCCCATGAAGTCTCCTCACACTACTCCAAGCAAAGATAAAGTTGTTGTACGAAAACCCAAAATTTGCACGGACGGACACAAATTCAGAGACAAAAGGATGGATGGACGGAGGGACAGGCTAACTGACCCTCAAACTAAGGTGCATTTCCCTACTACCCTACTACCATAGCCAACCTTCCCATGAAGTTTTGTCACAATGCTCCAAGCAAAGATAGTTATTGAACGAAAACCCAAAATTTGCACGGACGGACGAACACAAATTCAGAGACAAAGGGATGGACAGACGGAGGGACGGACAGACTGACCCTCAAACTAAGGTGCATTTGCCTGCTACCATAGCCAACCTTCCCATGAAGTATTGTCACAATATTCCAAGCAAAAGTAAAGCTATCGCATATTCCTCAAGACCACTATAGACCGTTTTGACCGGCTTGGCCATTAATGAGTTGACCAAACGCTGGCGACGACCAGCCCGCTGCGAGCTTAGATAAGTGCCACACGTCACGGCACTCAAAGTGATAATCTGTGTTGATAAGATCCGGCTTGAATGCTCACCAGTAATTCACACCTATGTGATCTGATAGTGATGGTTATTCAAAGGAATGCCTGTGTGCGCGTATGTCGCTGCTACGTGCGGTTAATTAGTTAACCCCGTTGACGCTCAGTTATTCAGGAAAATTTGAATTTTCTCATAAAAATCCCCATAAGCAGACTAAGAGATGTTTTTTTTGGAAAATTTACAGTAACAATGACTGGCTCGGTTAGTCATTCCAGTGGTAAAATTTAAAAGACAGAACCGGTTTCATCTTGGTCTGCAAATTTACATTTCTCAAGACCACTGTAGAAGCCGCGTTTTGAGAGGCTAACGCGTTAAAGCATTAATTCGGAAATCATTGACAGATAGAGAGCATGGCGGCAAATTATGAGAATTAATTTGTCAAAATATATAGAATTTTTTTTTGAGGGCTTTCTTACTTATTTCACATTAATATATTTTATAAAATCTTCCCGTGTACACATTTACGATTTTTGTAACCGTGTACACGGCACCTGAATGTGTAAAAGTATACACTAGACCAGCCCTAATTCTGTTGAATATTTTGAAACTATTATGACTGGACGCTGTTGATACCATATGCAACAAGTGCCCAGTCAGATTAGTTTCAAAATATTTAACAGCTTACCTCTAGTTTTCTGTAAATTGATTGTCAGGGAGGTCAGAGATCGATCGATCCAAAACACGAGTGAGGTGTGGGTGGAGCTTAGCTAGTGATGGGCGAGGCATAGCTAAAACTGGAAAAGTCTATTGCAAACAAGAAATTAATGTTTATCATGGTCAAGTTCGACTGGCTAACCAGTCAGTTTGCTAGTTTACTGAACATGTGCAGTTGCTATGCCCAGTCAAATGCTGAATAGTTCACGTGCTTCGTTGGTTCCATTGAATTACTATTGCAGAAAATTTGGAGCCCGGTACCAGTCTCCATTAACCCTTTCTGTCATCTGTTTTGATAGCCTATGAAAATGGGTTAGTTTTGCCGCTAAGACGTCAAAAAGCATCTACATTGACATAAAATGGGAAGCAACAGGGGCTTGCGAACACCGACATACAATGGGAAAGCATAATTTCAGCAAACCTATGTCATTTAGTGAAATATTTACACTTTTATATGCATTTATTCGGGACAAGCGATGTGTCCGCAATTTCGAAATTTCCGGTTTCCTTTCCTATACTAATTATGTATTTTCCTTTTGCTACTTGCTTTAAATTATAGAGCATGACTTTTTCTAAAACGTAGCCTAATAATCAATGGTGGTTGCGGTTAATAAACTACCCTCATGTATAACATCTTTCAGCAAATCACAGGAATTAAAAATAAATAGAAAAACGCGTGTACGAGATGTTACGGAACGTTCCACAAATTCTATATAGATTTTTAATTTTATCTAGGTTTTAGATATAGATTTATAGATTTTACAATTTTAGAGTGGGCGCCCTACTGAAATACAGCAGGTCAGTGAATTGAAAAATAATGATATCAAGAGTTACCCATAGAATAAGCCTCCCAACTTTAATCAAGCTACATTTCTTATTAACGGACGAGTATCGATTAAAAAATTTAAGGGTGTGGCGCCGTACTAATAACAAGCTGGGAAGTGAATCGAAAATCGAGCTCACTACAGATGCGGGTACATATCCCTAGAATAGGTGCCTGAAGTTTCAGCGAGATTGGATAAAGACTGAATGAGGAGTAGTAAAAACAACAAGAACATGCCCAACCTTTAGACATCCATTCCGGATCTAAAAATTATCTACTAAAATATGTTCATTTTCCTTACAGAGATAGTAAATATAATATTATGTGAAAAGACTTCACAATCAAACTATGTCGACAAAAGTCAACCACTTAGTGACGTCATTTTATAGTAGCATCAGTTAATGTTACGGCACGTGCTTGTGTCTTCAGGTGCTGGAGTTGCAGGTCTGACTGTGATAGCTTCAAGTCAATAATCTTCTGACATTGCTTTAAGTAATTAACCCTTTATATATGCAATTTTGTTTAATTTTCTCATTTGCTGATCATAAAAAGATGACTTTTGAAAATTTACCACTGTAATGACTGACTCTGTTATCCATCACTTTCTGTGTACTGATTGGCTACAGCCGATAATTCAGTTGCTGACATAGTAATTACTCTCATATCAATATTAACTAGCCTGCGATTGACGGCAACCGATCGTAGAAGTAGAACATGCTCTACTCCAGCGATTAGAGCTGTTTTTGGACGGCGATTGACAGTAAAGTGAACGCAGGTACATTCAGGTCAAACCTGTCGCAGACTAAATCGATTGCTGGGAGTTGCTGGAAAATCAAGCAGTGACTAGTTGAGTCGCAGCGCAAGCTCGACCTGACCGCAGCTTTATATGACCAATCTGCTTGATCCGACTGTTTATAATTCTTCTGCAGTCGCTCTCTCTCTGGTTAAACAAGACAAGAAGAACCATGCATTTAATGGCTAGTACAAACACTTGTTATATTACAATTCACGCCATGTTATGGAACATATTTATATTAATTCATCAAATATAAATGCCATTTATCACAGCTACGTTCATAAGTCGCCATCTTCTGAACAATCATCACTCTAAAGAACGCCATCATCTGATTCAGAGTTATTAATTTCATGATCAACATCAAACTGGCATCCCATCATGTCATCTGGAATGTTAATGGCAGTGATTTCCATATTTTGAAAAACAGGCTCGGTTTCTATGGGCTTAACTGAGCAGCATCGCTGCTTGTCACTCAAGAGAGTTCCTCTTTGTTTGCGAAGAGCGTGCCATTTTTATCTCGCCGTCACAAAGTGAAGAAATTTTGGGACGGGGGAAATGGCCGCATTGCCTTTTTTAGAACAAGATTTACACCAACAACGTGTTAACAGATTTAAATAAACCTTCACAGATTCATTCTGTGCGCTGCTTAGAACTACTGCGCTTTAAAACTATATTGAATTTCGAGATATGCCACACTTTTATTAGAGTTTGGACGTTGATTATTTTCTGGGTCCATGTTAAAGGTTTTTGGCTGCATTAAGCTTTTTTACAAATGACAATTTAATTAGTAAAGATTTTGTTCTATAGGATGTTTAGAACTAATCTCCATCAAAAAAGAAATCGATTTAAACAGCGATTATTTTGCATTTTGCTGTGATTATTTTGCGGCTGATTTGCTTGCAGGTTATATGTCAAGGATAAGGTTTTTGTTGCGTTAATATTTTTTCAAACAACATTTACATATCCGATTTGAATAAAGCTCCACATATTTGTTCTATGTCTAGTCCACATCAAAAAAGAAATTGTTTTTCAATTTTGCCATATATTTTCAGGGTTTGAACTTCGATTATTGGGGTTTTTTCAAAAGTCTATGGCCGCAGCAGCGCAGTAAAATTAGTTTTAAAAAATTCATCAGAATGGTTATTAAACAGTAGACATACAATTCGTACAACTGCCAGACTATTAAGCGTTCATGACAGACTTCGACACGCCATTCATTACGTATCTGATTATGATGTCTGCCTACCTGTGACATAATTCATTATGACGTCCGGTATTTGGCTGACAGATTGGATTCCTCTATTGAGTGTGACAATTTACCTTTTCCTGAGTATCCATCCATGTCATAATCAGCTCAGCTGGTGTATGATGATGTCACAATTATTACGTCACAAAGCGTTCCATGTAGGCCTTCATCAAATCGAAAATGGTCCGACTCCGACAAGTTGTATGAATTGTATGTCTTTGTAATTCTTTGCTATTTAATAAATATGCTGTTGAATATTTTGAAACTAATTTGATTGGGCGCTGTTGCTGCTTTGGCAGCAACAACACCCAGTCAAACTAGTTCCAAAATATTCAACAGCTTACCTGTGTAGTTTTTTTAGAAATTAATAGTCAGGGTGTTCAGAGACCGATCGATCCCAACACCAGCGATGTGTGGGTGGAGCTTAGCTAGAGATGGGCAGGGCATAGATAAAACCGGAAAGGTCCATTCAACGGTTAATGGGCTATGATGATGTATTCCGCAACACAGTTTATATGTAAATCTAAATGTAAAATGTACTGTTTGATGAAAATTGTTTCACACTTTAATCATTATGACGAAATGTGGTCATGAAAATCAATATATCTGAGCAAACTTTTACAAACACCAAAATGATTTAGAAACTTAATGCTTTCATGATGAGGCATGTCCATGTGCAGGACAAAGGTAAACTATTTTTTTTAATTTACCACAGGAATGGCGGCGGGCTCGGTTAATGAGCCTGTCATTCTTGCAGCAAATTTTTAAGGTCTTCTCTTGGCCATGAACATGCCTCGTCATGAAAGAATTAAGTGCCTCGTCATGAAAGGATTAATTTTCTACGTCATTTTTGCTCTTTGTAAAAGTTTGTTGGCTAAATTTTTCATGATATTTTGATATTTTCACTGTTGTATCGTAACATATCGTGATATTTGATGGTATCATGACATAGTGAAACATTGAGCAATCATACGACCCTAGCATGAACGTGTTATGAGAAAGACATAAGTACACAAATAGACAGTTAATCAGGCTAGGGAGAAATCCACGGTTCATTCTGGTCATGGAAATCCTGGAAAGTCATGGAATTCGAAAATTTAATTTTTATCGTAAGTCATGGAAAAGTTATGGAAAATTGTAATCATGCAAAATAAAAGAATTCTGTTGGCTAAAATTTCTGCTGCCACCTATCCAATAAAAATTATGGTAACAACTTATCAAAATATGTCTTTGTTTTGGTTGTTGCAAGACACAATTGTCAGACATTTTGCAGAATAACTAAAATCGTAACTAGTGTAGCTATCAGACCTGGGGTTAAATGCAAATGCAATTTGCATTTAAATACGTTTTTCAAGTATTTGCATTTGCATATGAAGATTTCAAATCACAACTATTTGCATTTGCATTTAAATACTTTTGTTAAAGTATTTGAAATTTCAGTTTTCAAATGCTTTTTCAAATACTTTTCATATTCCCAAACCTTATTTAATCATAACGAATGTGTATCTGCCTTGTGGTCCTGAAACCCCGTTGACCACTGAAATATCAGCATCCCAATTTCATATGTTATCCGGTTATTCTGGAAACAAAATTGCTGTAAACTGTTGCTATCTAATGTGATAGCAACAGATTTAAAAAAACTTGTCAAATGTACACCAGACATTCTTCTACTGACCCTGTATCAATTATATTTGGCATTAATGTGATAAGGGTTAAAATAATAGCTATAATGTGTCAGTTTGTGAAATCACAATCAAAACAAAATTATATTGAATGCAATCTTTAAAATATATAGTTACATTTTCTATATTGCTTTTTCATATACAGTGCATATAAGATGTTAATTCCAACTAAGCAAGAGGAGGAGAAAGATGACACCTCCACAGCGGTCTCCTCTGTAAGTACCAACTTTGTTGGGAAACTATCTGGTATATAGACAGCTTTCTTCAATTTGCAAATCCAATTTAAAAGCAATACATTTGACCACTACGTAATAAGAGATCATGCATTAATTCTAACCCTTAGTCGGTCAAGAAATTTTCAATTTTCTCATAGAAAATGTTCATTTGCAGACCAAGAGAAGAAATTCTTCAAAAATTTATCACTGCAACACCTGGCTCGGTTACCGAGCTATTCATTCCTTTGGATGGGTATATTCAACTTTTGAACAGTTAGAAATCAATGTAACTGAAAGATGCTGCTGCCTGGTACATGTTATAATACAGTGTACAACTGTTTAACCCATTTCCTCTCAGCAATCATGAGAGTTATGTCTGATATGGCTATTATAGTAATAAAAAGCATTTGAAAGTATTTGAAATACTTTTAGAAAAGTATTTGCATTTGCACTTGCATTTGAACAAAGTTTAAAGTATTTGCATTTGCATTTGACTCCATGTGAAGTATTTGTCTTTGCATTTAAATACTTTTGAAAGTATTTGACCCCAGGTCTGGTAGCTGTCATAAACAGAAATCTTATGGAATTTATTAATTTTGGTCACGCTTGCGCGATTACGTGATTATATCGAAAATCGTGATTATGTTTTAAATCATGAATTTATGATTAACAAGAGCTCCGCAAACAGCGCATAATACCCCGCCATGATGACAAACCAAAGAACGAGAGCTGTTGACATATAGCACACTTTAATATATATATATATAGTCACAGGAAACTTTTCCGACACATCATAGCAAGAGTTATCATTCTGAAACTGGTCTATAAGATGGCTGATCAAATTGACCAATCAAATTTCTGAATGCAGGAATGAAATCTAGTATGCTTCCAGAAAAGATTAGTTTAAATCCAGCACCTTGTTTGAATTCACTTTACAAACAGATGTGTTGGATAGATGGGTGGATAGATGAATGAATGAATGAATGAATGAATGAATGAATGAATGAATGAATCAATCAATCAATCAATCAATCAATCAATCAATCAATCAATCAATCAATCAATCAATCAATCAATGAACAAATGATAGATGAACCACACTTAGCCCTTTCTTCAACGAATTGTAAGACATTGTGTAGATGCAACCAGCTCCTTGTCAGTTGACTGTTCTTCATCATCAGATGTTTCAGCACGTCAGCACATCCTCAGAATGGTGCATAGTTCAAGTGGTCCATATTTCATCAGAAACCAGATTTTGTTATTACAGAAGATTGAGAGTAGTGCATACATACATTACCTCTTGAAATCAGACAACAGCCCAGACGACTTTGTGATCTGAATAGTAAAGCTTCTAGGGTTCCAGCTTCATTATGTTCTTGGGAGATGTTGGTGAAAATCAAAACAAGGGAAGATCCCATGTCAGTTGTCAGCTCATGTATCAACTGTTGATAACTAAGACTCTCCGTCATTGCAAGAAGATTATCTTTCTTTGTGGAAGGTTGACTCACATCAATATTCATGTCTCCCATTATAATGGATTTCGAATTCACTCAAACGTAATTCAATGAACCAAAAAGGTTTCAACCGGATTCGAACAAATGATACCAGTTACCATATGGAAAGTGATTTTCAAGATATCTGCCATAAATTGGTCATATTGGATTTTTGAACAATGTAGATTTCAATAGGTTTCTTCCGAGTTCAGTGAACCTATAAAGTTTCAAACTGATCAGATGAACAGTTTCGGAATTATCATCCAGAAACCAATTTTCAAGATGGCCACCAGTGGCTGGCAGCCATCTTGGATTTCGGACCATCCTCTATTGCTGGCAGCCATCTTGGATTTCGGACCATCCTCTATTTCGATAAATTTCTTCCCGGGTGTTAGTCCAACCACCCTATTAAGTTTCAAAGCAATCCGATAAACGGTAACAGAGTTATCATCCGGAAAAAAATTTTCAATATGGTCGCCGGTGGCTGGCGGCCATCTTGGATTTCGGATCATAGTCAATTTCAATTTGGTTTCTTTCAATGGGTTTCTTCCCCAGAGGTAGTCCAACCACTCGATGAAGTTTCATAGCGATCCAATAAACGATAACGGAGTTATCATCTAGAAACCAATTTTCAAGATGGCCTCCGGTGGCTGGCGGCCATCTTGGATTTCGGATCATTGTCGATTTCGATAGGTTTCTTCCTCAGACCTAGTCCAACCACTCTATGAAGGTTCAAAGTGATCCGATAAACGGTAACGGAGTTATCATCTGGAAACCAATTTTCAAGATGGCCACCGGCGGCTGGCGGCCATCTTGGACTTCAGATCATCGTCGAGTTCGATAGGTTTCTTCCCAAGGCCCAGTCCCACCACCTTAAGAAGTTTCAATTCGATCCGACAAACGGTAACAGAGTTATCATCCGGAAACCACTCTGCCGCCTGCCCGCATGCCCGCCCGCCCGCCCGGACAGACGGCGCCATTACATAATACCCCGCCAAATTTTTTGGCAGGGTAAAAAAATTAAATAATCGAATAATCGTGAATATTTTCTATTGCATAAAATATTTCAAAACCTAACTTTCAATTACTTTTTAATGCGATCGGTCATGAAAAATGACATTTTGCTTACTGAATGCATGCCCACTTGCAGGGCAAGAGAAGACCACTTTTGAAAATGTATTACTGGAATGCCTGGCTCGAGAACTGGACTTTTCTAACCACCATTGCAATCTTCATTATTGATATTCTTTTGTTGTTATGGCTTGGTAATTTGTTTTCAAGCTGATTAATTGAGTAATCGCGAATTGTTTTTTAATAATCAATCGTGATTACTCAATGCAATAATCGCACAAGCCTAACTTTGGTGTGGAAAAGTCAAGGAATTTCAAACACAGAAAGGTGTATGCACCCTTGAAATCATCATGATAATATTATAAAATTAATAATCACAGAAAAATGTAAAAATCTATAATCTGGCCTTTGTACAGTTCTGCTTTGCAGATGCTATCAGCATGTAAAATAGAAATGAATATGCAAGCAGGATCTTATCATATAAGTAAAATGTGAACATTTATTTATGTTACAATTATTAGCATATTTTCACACTGAAAAAGAATTCTTATTTTACGTTAACAAATATAAGCTTGACTAATGCTTTAATGACCAAACTAAAATTTGCAGAACAAATGAAGAATATTTTAGAAAATTTACCACTGGAATGACTGGCTTGAGAAACGAGTAAAACAAGCATTCTGTAAGTATTGCTTTGCAATACATGTCTCCTACCTGGTGATATAAATCTTTAGCGATTGAGTCAAAAATTTCATTAAAAATGTTCAAAAGCAGCTGAAGCTCGAACTTGATCTGTAACTTCTCATAACATAGCAATAAACCAAGTCTCAGTTATATATGGTGAAGGAGAAGGAAAAGTCTTGAAAGCTGATATGTTTGTATTTCATAAGTCAAAAGGGGACATAATGTCATCAAAAAATGCCTGAAACCCGAACTTGGTCTGTAGTTTCTCATAATAAAGGAATGTACCAATTCTCATTTGAATATCTTGAAAGACTGCGAGAAACAGGGCGGAAAACTAATATTTTTCGTATTTCATAGGTCGAAAGGGGGCATAACTCAATCAAAGATTCATGCATACGCCTGAAACTCGAACTTGGTCTGTAACTTCTCATAGCAAAGCAATGTAGCAATTCTCAGTATAATATCTTGAAAGACTGCGAAAAAAGTGCGGGAAAACTAATATTTTTCGTATTGCATAAGTCGAAAGGGGGCTTAACTCCATGAAAAATTGATGAAAATGTCTGAAACTCGAATTTGCTCTGTAACTCCTTACACTAAAGCGATGCACTGATTTTCGCTTAAATATCCTGAAGGAGTGCGAAAAAAAGTGTGGAAAGTTGATATTTATAACTCCATCAAAAATTTACGTATATGCCTGAAACGCCTACTTGGTCTGTAACTTCTCATAACAAAGGAACAAACCAATTCTCAGTTGAATACCTTGAAGGACTGCGAAAAAAGTAGACAGACAGACGGATGGACAGACAGGCGGACAGACTGAGTGCAAACCTATAGTCTCCCCTCACCCACCCCGGTTTTACCAGTAGGGCACTAATAAATAGGCCAAGGGCCAGTGCTCACCCAGATGATGAGGAACTGTAAACATGTTTAGATTAATTAATACACAACAAGCATCATTGGTCCATCAGGCAAGCATAACTTTTGCCATAGACAAATGGAGGAATGATCAATGCGACAATCATCCTTACCACTAATACAACTAGAGATCCGCAAACGGTGCATAATACCCCGACATGATGACAAATCAAAGAATGACAGCTATCAGACACAGACCAGGCATCCTATGAAGTTTCAACACACTCCGCTAAACAGTCATGAAGTTATCGTCTGGAAATCAATTTTCAAGATAGCCGCCGGTGGCTGGTGGCCACATTGGATTTCGGATAACTACAATTTCAATAAGTTTTTTCCCCTGACCTAGTCAAGTCATCCCAGATTTGTCTCATGAATTTTCGAAATGATCCACTAAACAGAAATGGATATATTAATTTTCAAGATGGCTACCAATTGCTGGCAGCTATCTTGGATTTAGGACCATCGTCGATTTAGATAGGTTTCTTCTCCAAAGCTAGTCCAACCACCCTATGAAGTCTCAAAGCAATCCGATAAACGGTAATGGAGTTATCATCTGGAAACCTCTTTCAAGATGGCCACCCTTGGCTGGCAGCCATCTTGGATTTTGGATTATCATCGATTTCGATGAATTTCTTTTCCAGACCTAGTCCAACCACCATATACCAGTGGCTGGTGGCCATTTGGATTTCGAATCATTGTCAATTTCGAAAGGTTTCACCCTATGAAGTTTCAAAGTTTGACACAGATCCAAGCTACTTAGTATGTCCAATTTCGGCATTATTTACCAACAGGAAAGGTACCATTGATCAACGGGGCTGCCATCACTGACACTATTGATCAATAGTTCAGTTGTCAAAACACTCAGTCTCACATTTACTAAATTTGGATGGTGAAATGCAGGAATATTGGCATGATTGACCAACAAGAAGAGTACCAGTAATGGGGCAGCCATTCCTGACACTACTGTCAAATGATTAGTGTACTAAAGGAACATTTCTGACAAACCTTGTTTTAGTCCATTAACCATTTAGCTCTTATATCAGCCAAAATGGCTTCAACAGTGGTCTTGAGAAATGTCCATTTGCAAACCAAATGAAGACTATTTTAGAAAATTTATCACTGGAATGACTGGTTCGATTACCGAGCCAGTCATTACAGTGGTGAATTTTCAAAAATAGTCTTCTCTTGGTCGGCAAATAGACATTTTCTATGAGAAAATTGAAGTTTTCTTGAATAAATTCGAGGGTTAAAGGGTTCAATACATGTAATGCTTTAAAGAGCCAGACTTATGGCCCTTATTTCAGGTCGTGGCTTCTTCATATTCATAAGACAAAGGATATTGCCTAAAGGAACATATCTACTAAATTTGTTGTTGTTGTTGTTTGTTTGGTTTTATTGGCCATTCACACCCTAAGATGTATTTATAATCCGTCGACAATTGGCAAAACAAATGTGTTTTAACCAGTGTTCACTAGTTTCAAGTCTTAATGAACTAGAGTTATGGCCCTTGTTTAAAGGTGTGGCTTTTTTATATTCATAGTACAAATAGATATTTGAGTGAAGAAACATATCTGCTCAATTTGGTTTTGATCCATCAACAATTGATGAAACAAATGAATTTTCACCATAAGGTTCCATAGACTTAATGAACCAGAGTTATGGCCCCTGTTTAAAGATGCAGACTCTTTATATCCATAGTTCAAATACATATTTGACTGAAGGAAATTTAAGCTAAATTTGGTTTTAATCTATCAACAACTGTCGAAAACGTATTTTCCCCATAGGGCTTAATACTTAAAAATGCCTTAATGAACCCGGGTTATGGTTAAGGGCATTGTCACTTCATATTCATAGCTCCAATAGATGCTGCCTAAAGAAATTTATCCACCAAATTTACTTGTAATCCATCAATCCGTGCCACAAATGTATTTTCCCATATAGGCTTCAATACTTAAAAACGCCAAAATGAACCAAAGATATGGCCCTTGTTTAAGGGTGTGGCCAATTCATATTTATATTCCTAATAGATATTGCCTAAAGGAACATGTCTGCCAAATTTAGTTTTAATCAATTGATAAATGACTAAACGTGCCACAAACATATTTTCACCGTAGGCTTCAATACTTTGAAAATATAGCAAGGACCATAACTCTACTATTTGTGGGCATGGCCTCTTCATCTTTATAGCCCAAATAGATAGTGGCAAAAGGACCATATCTGAAAAATTTGGTTTTAATCCATCAACAAATGGTGCAACATGCCACAATTGTTGACAGGCGACAGACTGGCAAATCATGATTGTATAAGCTCACCTAGGTGAGCTAAAAATGAGCCAGTCCTATCAGTGGTAAATCTTCAAATATAGCCATCTAATGGATGTCAAATGAACATTCATACAGCAAATTAATATTTTCCTGATGGGAGTAGAGATTTGTCCATATGATGATGATGATGATGACGATGATGAGTGACTGCGCTGTGCTGTCTTCATCAGGGGACTTCATCAGGGAAATGGTTACTATCTAAATATCTGACTTGTTTTCATTTGTGCAACAGCGATACATATGGTTCAAATGTAATAGTAATAGTAATAGATCAACTCTGGAGTAATTGTATTAGTAATAGAAGGAATTGAAAGTAATTATAGTAATAGATGCAATGTAATTGATCCCCATCCCTGAATTAGTTGCATCTTGACTTTCATGGTGATTATAGCGCCACGAATCCACAGCTTCCAGAAGGACCGGAAAGCGATAGTTCCTGTTATACAGCGAGTTCCAATATTGGTAGAGCTGCAAAGGAGGAACAACAGATTCTGTTTCTTCATCCACTTTTCTGTTCCCCGATGGTGATTGGTGTGCGTGCGTGCGTGCGTGCGTGCGTGCGTGCGTGCGTGCGTGCGTGCGTGCGTGCGTGCGTGCGTGCGTGTGTATTAACAACATTCACTTCTGTGGTATACTGAGGTAAATCATAGAATATTATGATACTGCTACACTATAACATACATGGTACAATATCTTGTAAAGCAAGGTATGGATGAATACATACACTGTATACTACCAAAAATACTGCTTTCAAAAATAAAAACCAAAAAATGAGAAACTCATTACATTGTAAGTCATCATCTGTTGAATATTTTGAAATTACGTTTGACTGGCAGCTGTTTGCAATTAAACTGAGACATGCGGCAAGAGATCCGGTTTTCAGTGAAATCAAGAATTACAGATATTATATTCTTTAAAGGGCCACATTCACATGAAAATGCCTGAAAATAAAATTGCAAAAATGATATAAGTTTACGTTGTTTAGACCTAATTTGTGTGTCTCGATGGAATGAAATGAAATAAAATCTTAACATATGATGATTTCATTCTGTATATATTAATAAAACCTTTTAGTTGCCACGTTGAATTAGTGATATGTGTGCGTCGCATACAATTTCACGCGTTCACAACTTCAAAAAAAATTCTATTAATTTTATTTTCAAGCATTGCGGTGTGACAGAGGGCTTTTAACAAATAAGTGAAGTAAAACAAAATATTATATTTTGATTTAGTGACACTTTTGCGACTTAATAAGATCACAGCTACTTCATTATAAATAAGTAAATGTAAACAAATTGGCACATGAAGACATTACAATAATATTGTTGAATAAAAATTCTAAATTATACATAAAATATAATCATTATCTAGCGGTATTACGCAAAGTATATTAGCATAAATTTGTCTCGAGAAATTCGAGGGAACAGAACAACAATAATTTGACATATATGTATTACCGGTACTTCGAATTCAGACTCGGCCTCCGATTTCTTTAAAAATAGATAGTTTTCATACATGATTATCTTGAAATTGTGATGCAGGGGTAATAAGGATACATTTCTAGCCATGCCCTGCCCATTTATACATAAGTCTCACCGACTTTTTGTTCTGCGTGTAGGAATCAATGTATATACTTTGACTCCTGAATACCCTGAATCTCAATTTCAGAGTAACTATACAAATAAGCTGTGAATATTTTGAAATTAATTTGACTGGGCGCTGGCAGCAACATCAACCAGTCAAATTAATTTCAAAATATTCAACAAAATCTTTATTACATAGTTTAGACATACAATTCGTACACTTGACACACCTTTCTATGTTCCATAAGTGACTTTGTATTATTACATTAGCCTACATGTGACGTGATTGATTATGATGTCATATTCTTGAGTGACAGATCCATCCCTCCCTATCAACATATTTCCATGAGTTGCTTAACCCTTTAATCCTTACAAACCAGAAATGACCAAATTCTTTATGATGCAAGGAATATTCTATTGAGTCTTTTAAAACAAATTTGAGCTGTTGCCACCTATGGTAGTAAAAGGTTCCAGTCAAATCAGTTAAAAAAAATTCAAAGCTTTCCTGTATAAATTGTCTTGAAATTGAGACCCGGACATTTCAAAGGGTTAAACAGTATGATTAATCTCTTAAAACTTATATCAACTGAAACGGCTTCTGAAGAGGTCTTGCAAAATGTCCATTTGTAGACCAAGAGAAGAATATTTTTGAAAATTTACCACTGTAATGACTGGCTCAATAATAGTCTTCTCTTCGTCTGCAAATGGACATTTTCTATTAGAAAATTTAAATTTTGTTGAACAGATTCGAGGGTTAAAGGGTTAAATCACTAGAATGCAATTCAAGGTTCTAATAAAACTTTCAGTATTCAACTGACGCTACATCAACTGACGCTACAATTTGATGTCGTAACAAGAAGATGTCACTTGGAGTTTTCTAGCAAGCTAGTGTTAAATATTATGAGACCTTTAATGGTCAGGATTTGTCAAGAAAATTAAAATTACTGTTTAGTGAATGTCAACTTGCTAGTCAAGAGAAGACTGATGTTAGATATTTATCACTGGAATGGCTGGCTCGGTAATCCATGTGATTAATGATAAGTGATAAATTTTCAAGACTAGTCATCTCGGGGGCTGAAAATAGACATTCTGTATGACTATGAGTTGCCACGCTGATGTCAAAATTCTATTTTTTATTGGTTCGACAGCGATAGAATATGGTGTATATTTTTCAACAAATTTGGTGGACAATGTTGCTGTCTACGACAGCACCATCTTCCACCAAATTTGTTGAAAAATGAACACCAGTTCATCTTTTAAGTTAATTTGAAAATTTAAGTTTGACATCAGAGTGGTAAGAGTTACCGCGTTAGATTATGATAAATGTTTGAAGTGTTACCTGTTGAAATAACAGGTGGATTTTTGCATGGAAAATGAATCTACATAATTATCTCTCAACATAACTCTATCGTTCACATACAGCATGAATATTCGAACTAAAAATATGGAAAAAATTTCTTTCAAAAACAAAAATTTCTTTTTAAACATTACTTTTTCTCTGGAAATGCGTAAACAAAACTAGGAAAAATTAATAAGTGATTGCAAGACACCACCCTCGTTTTTTGTCACATTGTAAGGTTTGAGGATTTTGTGGATATTTTTCTGGATTGTCTGGATTTCTTCGGATCATGCCAAAAGTTGTGGAATCCTAGTGCATGGCAACACAGTTTCTTGTATTAAAGTTTGAGCAAAATCAAACTAGCAGTCTTCGAGATATCCATAGATCCCAAATTTGATCCAATCCGAACCCAAGTTCTTTTATCTGGATCATGGCCAAAGTCTGGAAATCCATTTGCATGGCAAGTTCCGTCCTGTGTTAAAATTGGCTCCAAATCGGAGAAGTTTTTTTAGAACCTTCGAATGGACAGACCGATGGATGCACGTGCGCATGCACGCTCGCTCGCACGCACACACCAATACCAATAAGATTTCAGAGCAGACATTAAAATGAGGTGGACTATTGCTGAGAAATAATGGTAAAAAGATCTGAAGCATGAAGAGGTACGATTCACAAATTTCACAATAGGAATGATGCAGATTAAACCTCGGCATTGCATAGAAAACCTGTAAAGTTTCATTGAAATTCAAAGAGCCACTGTTGAATAATAAAGCAGTTTAACAACAGTATCCAAAATAACTTTGATGGCACCAGCACCATCGATGGAATGAATGATGGATCTCAATGTCAAACTTTCTGATATAGAGGCGAGAAAGTGAGCACATGTCTATCTTGGCTAAAAATAATCTTTTGGTAGCAATACATATTGATCAGTATAAGAGAAAACGCAGAGGTGCCTGTACTGGAGGGATCTTGTCTGTCACTCAAGTATCTGACGTCATAATCAATGGACCTTTCCATTTTTAGCTATGCCCCGCCCATCACTGGCTAAGCTCCACCCACACCTCGCCGTGTTGGGATTGATCGATCCCCAAATGCTCTAGCTATTCCTGAAAACTATACAAAGGAAGCTGTTGAATATTTTGTAACTAATTTGACTGGGCGCTGTATATTCAACAGAATATTTATTAAATAGTAAAAGCAAACAATTTGTACAGCAACGCATAGACCGTCTTCAAATATGCGTTCGTGACGTACTTATCTACATCATTCATGACGTCATTCATTATGATGTCATTGTACACATCACGCAGTTCATTATGACATCATATGATAGGTGGGTGCTCTGGAAAGGTGAATTATGGCACATGTAGGCGGACGTCACAATCATGACATATTCTAAGTCCATGATGGTTATTTAAGTCTGTCAAGTGTATGAATTGTATATCTTTGATAAATTTACTAGTTAATAAATATTATGTTGAAAATTGAAAGTAATTTGACATAGACCATAGGCAGCAACAGCACCCAGTCAAATTATTTTCAAGATATTCAACAGCTTACCTGTATAGTTACCTTGAAATTGTGAATCTGAGAATTCAGGGTACAAAGTATATAAACTGTTCCCAACACGGGCAAAGCATGGTCAGAGTCGAGACAGAAATGGGCGGGACACAACTAGAAATGGGCGGGGCATAACCAGAAATGGGACTTCTAAAGTAGTCAAAACTTCTGAATGTATTATTTACCAGTATTATGATAATTAATCTGTGATTGGTCAAGAAAATCTAGATGTGTCCTTCTACACTTAATGTCCATTTGCAGATCATTGTATTATTTTGGAAAAATTACCACTGGAATGACTGGCTGTTATATCAAATCAATCATTCAAGTGGTGAATTTTGAACAATAATCTCTTGCTGTGCAAATGGACATTTCTCAAGACCACTGCAGAAGCTGTTTTCAGGTGGCTTGACTTTTACCCCTTTCATCGATCAATTTCCTATATTTCAATTTCAAGTCAATAATACACCAAAAGCTGTTGAATATTTAAAAATTAATATGACTGGAAGCCGTTGCTGCCTTAGGAAGCAATGGCTTCCAATCATTCACTTCAAAATATTCAACAGAATATCCTATTCATCGAAAAAGAATTGACTTTTTTAGGGATTTGCCTATGAAAGGGTTAAAGGGTCAACACAATCTTAGCTTTAACTATCCGTTTTTCAAAAAAGATTGCCTCAACTGGTGGATGAAGCGAGCAATAAATTCTTTTAGAATTTTGTCTTAATTACTTCTGGTGAAATCCAGTGATCCAGCCAGATCAGTTACTGTTCTAGAGCTGTTACTGATCCATACGCGAAGAAGGCCCACGGATCACTGGTTAATTTTTAGCATTGGTATTTAACTTTCCAACTTCATTCACTTTGGTTCTGAAGCAAAATATATTCGAGTGAATAAGCTATGATTTGCAAATATTTCATGATGCTTTACATAATTGTCATATGGTTTGTCTTATCATAAACTTTTTTCGCATCCTCTTGGACTTCCTCAGCTACGCAGACATTTTGATCAATTTCTTCTGTCCGCATACGAATACCAATCAGATTCAAGATCTCATCCAGTTTATTCATATAGTCCATGTGACCGGTCACCTGAAATAAACATATCACCCAGTTATCCCTCAAATTTTTGAATTTGAAAGAAACATGTCCATTTGCCGACCAAGAGAAGATTATTTTTTTTAATTCACCAGTGGAATGACCTGCTCGGTTATTGAGTCATTCCAATGGTAAATGTTTAAAAACAGTCTTCTCTTGGTCTGCAAATGGGTGCTTCTCATGAGAACTGCAGAAGTTGTTCTTGGCTAGCTTGAGTGCTAAATAGTTAATAGTCAAAATTGGTAAATAAAATCAACCCTTGTTGCATAGTGAATGTCCATTTTCAGGGCAAGAGACCCCTGCTACAAGTGCTCGGCCTCAAAGTACATCTAAGATCTCTGATCTTGGGTCGGGAGCAGATAAAGTGTTACACCCATGCTCCTGACACTTAATGTTATGAATATCCGTCATGGTGCTCGCAGTGTGAGTTCCTGCCAGGCATGTGCAGCACCGGGCTCCACCAGCCTCGAAGGGGTCCACCCAAGCTACTGGTGGTAAAGTTCGTAGACCTTGGAGAAAAAGGAAGAAGGTTGTCCAACCTAAAGAACAAGTAAGCAAACCGCTGACTATCATGCAATGGACTGCTGAAGGGGTTTCTAACAAGAAAACAAAGCGTAGCCAAATTCTCAAGGAGAAAGGCGTAGATGTCGCGTGTATCCAAGAAACTCATCTAAATACCAACAGAAGATTCTGTATAAGAGGACTTCAGTGCTTCAGATCTGACAGGGATGGAAGAGATAAAGGAGGAGTCATAACCCTGGTCCGGAATAACCAAAACGCCATTGGAGTTCAGAGAGACATGGAAGGACCTGAAATTCTCACAATCAAGATAATTCCAGAGAAACATCCTATCACTGTTGTCAACTATTACTGCCCTAATAATCAACCACTGAATCTTGGAAAAATCCCTGTTCACCCAGATTCAACTATCGTTGCTGGTGACCTCAACAGTCATTCTCAGTTATGGGGCTATCATTCTACTGATAGGAGGAGGGGTGAGGACATTGAAAATTGGATGGATAAGCAGAAACTGATTCTCTTGAATAAGGCAGATGACCCCCCCTACATTCTACTCAAGACGATGACATACTTCAAGTTCTCTGGATCTAGCATTTTCGACAGAAAATCTACATCAAGAATCTTTGCGTATTGTTGGGGAACAACTTGGAGGCAGTGATCACTGCCCTGTTTTCATTACCATTAACATGGATGTTGAGATTGACCGAAATCAGATTCCTCGATGGAACTATAAGAAAGCAGACTGGGACAGATATCAGAAAGAGAGTGACAGATTGGTAGAAGACATTGATGTCAAAAACCAAAACATCAATAAAATTGTTAAAGAGCTTAGCTCTGCTTTACTCTCTGCTGCTGGCAAAAAAGGCCCACGGATCACTGGTTAATTTTTAGCATTGGTATTTAACTTTCCAACTTCATTCACTTTGGTTCTGAAGCAAAATATATTCGAGTGAATAAGCTATGATTTGCAAATATTTCATGATGCTTTACATAATTGTCATATGGTTTGTCTTAATATAAACTTTTTTCGATCCAAGAAAAACTACAGACCTTACTGGAGTATGTCTCTGCAAAGGTTACATGAAGAAATGTCCAATGCAAGGGAAATTGCAGAGAATGTCCCAACAGAAGTCAACCATGTGAGACTCAAACAATCCAAGGCAAAATATCTGAAAGCCAAAATCAGAGCCACCAAAGAGAAAAAACTTCAAGCTTAAATCTTGAAAACGATACGAACAAACTCTGGAGGCTTGTGAAGCAGCTTAACGATGAAAACACCAGAGTACCGAACATAACTCTTGAAGAGGATTGTGAAATTAAAACAGGAGAGGCTGTTGAACACTTTGCTTGTATGTTTCAGAAAGTAAGCAATCTAGATGTGCTGCAATGAAGTCTGCAAAGGGGAACGGAGAGACACAAATACATGCCGCGGGAATGGATGAGCTTCTGACCATCAGCGAGTTGGAGAAAAGCTTGAAAGTTCTGAAACACAGGAAGTCTCCTGAACCAGATGGAATAACCAATGAGATTTTGAGGAATCTGGGTACTATTGGAAAGCACAAGCTTTTTGAGATTTTCAACCACAGTTGGTACACAGGAGAAGTTTTCCAGTTTTGGAGAGAGGCCAAAATGATCCCTGTACTGAAGAAAGGCAAGAATAACTCCAAAGCGGCAAGTTATTGACCTATCAATCTGACTAGTTGCACTGTCAGAACCATGGAAAGACTCCTCAACCAGACTTCTACGACATCTTGAAAGCAACAATCTCTTAGCGGATGAACAAAATGGCTTCAGAAAGTGTAGATCTACTGAGGATCAAACAACATATCTGACACAGTCTATTGAGGAGGCGTTCCAACAGAAAAAGTATACCATCACTGTGTGGGTTGATCTGCAGAAGGCATTTGATAAAGTATGGAAGCATAGACTCCTCCATAAGCTCAGGATCAGTGATATCTCTGGAAAAATGTACAGCTGGATATGCCAGTATCTCTACAACCGAAAGGCATCAGTACAGCTGAATGGGACGAGCAGCAAGAAAGTCCTGCTACGACATGGTGTACCTCAGGGTGGTTTAGTCAAATTTGGTTAAAATCTGCCAAATTGTTAAGGAGATGTGTTTTGACAATTTCCAGTAAATATTTCATTAAAAAAATCATGATTTTCACCCAAAAGATTGACCAATCAAAATTCTGAATACATCATCTGGAGCCTACTCACATAGGGTCATTCCAGCACAATTTTGTTGAAATCCTTGAAGTGGTTAAGAGAAGTGTTTTGACAATTTCCAGTAAATTTGTCATAAAATAACAGATTTGCACCCAAAAAATTGAGCAATCAAAATTCTGAATAAAAGGTCTAGAGCCTACCACCATAGAATGCATCTACTTAAATTTGGTTGAAATATGTCCAGCAGCTAAGGAGGTGTAGCATTTTGACCATTTCCGGTAGATTTTTCATAAAATCTAAGATTTTCACCCAAAAAATTGATCAATCAAAATTCTCAAAAGAGGTTCTACCGCCTACCACCATAGAATGCATCTAGTCAAATTTGGTTGAAATATGTCAAGCAGATAAGGAGGAGTGGTATTTTTACCATTTCCGGTAGGTTTTTCATAAAATCTCAAATTTTCACCCAAAAAATTGATCAATCAAAATTCTGAAAAGACCTAGAGCCTACCGCCATAGCATGCATCTAGTTAAATTTGATACAAATATGTCAAGCAGCTAAGGAAGAGTAGCATTTTGACCATTTCCGGTAGATTAAAAAAAAAAATCTCCGATTTTCACCCAAAAAATTGATCAATCAAAATTTTGGAAAAAAAAGTCCGGAGGGTAGCAGGTTAGGATCATTCCAGCCAAAATATATACACATAAATTATTTTTTCAAAATCAAGAAGGCATGAGGATTCGAGGTGTCACGGAGGTAATGGTCGGTGAAATTTGACTCACAGTGCCACTGGGCTACCAACATAATGGCGTCCACAGGGACCTTACTAAACAGGGCGGTGGAAGCCACTACGCCGCGAACACTGTGAGCCTTGGCAAAGTCAACTTGTTTACCTGTGGCGGATATATGGCAAAATTGAATACATTCTACAATCCAACTGGAAATGGTGTCCTTGGAAGCCCTACCATGAGGCTCAATATATGACAGCCATAATGCTGTTGGGTCCATCCGCCATTCCTGGGTACATTGTTTGTACCTGTTTAATGTGCGGACTGGACACCACGCTTTTAAGTTAGGATCATATCTAGTCAAAGCTGGTAAGCATATAGGTTGACCTGGATATTTCAAAGACTGCTTTTTAGCCATGAAATTTATCTTAGGTAGAAGCCTAAGGCCTTCCCCTGTAACCACATAACAGTCTGCCTCGGCTGATAAGGCATGAATTTCGCTTCTCTGCCTAGCCGAGGCTGCAGCAATTAAAAATACAGAAGTGTCACCATTTTCATAGAAATGGAACTTAGTGGTTCAAATGGCTTATCAGCTAATACCTGTAGCACTAGTGATAAACTCCAAGACGGAATCACAGGGGGATTCCTTGGTCTTAGATTGCACATGCCTTGGATTAAAGTATTTAATGTACTTACTTCATCACTTCCCCTATTAGCCAAGCAAGGGATAACTGTCATTAAAACTGACTAGTAGCCAGCAATAGAGTTAGGCTTGAGGCTATAGGCACCATACAGATGACAGAGGAAACCGGCTACTACCTGAATAGATGATTCCATTGGATTAATACATCTTTTTGAGCACCATTCTGCAAATCTGTTGATTTTATAGTTATATGCTCTGGTGGTTGACCCCCTTCTGGCTTTTGCCACAAACATGGATGCTTGCTCAGAAAAGCCCTCCTTAATTCTTGATTCCTTAACACCATCCACGCAGTCAATCTGAACATTGATGGATTGTTGTGAAGGGCCTTGCCCTGGAAGATAATATTGCCCATCAGAGGCAGAGGAACCGGATTGCAGACCAGAAGGTCCAGCAGATCCGCATACCATGATCGGCTTGGCCAATTTGGGGTGATCAGAAGACAATTGGCACTCCTCCTGCCTGATTTTCTGAAGAATTTTTGGAATCAGGATTGCTGGAGGGAATGCGTACGCATACATTCCCACCCAGTTGATAGCTAACGCATCTGTTGCGATAGCGCTCGGATCTGGAATTGGAGAGATGTATGTTGTCATCTTCGCATTCTTCTTCATTGCGAATAAATCTATGTTGGGTTTCCCACAGTTGTTGAACAGACAATCCGCCACACATTGATTTAGTTGCCATTCCGTAGGTAAAACACTCATCCTTTGGCTCAATGAGTCTGCTAGCAGATTTAGCCGTCTCAAAATATGAACTGCTTTCAAGGTGATCCTGTGATTCAGGCACCAGCAAAGCAATTTTCATGACTTCATATGGACTGCTTTGCTTCTTCTGCGGAGGTATGCTGTTATCGCAAGGCCCACACTGGTGAAGACCCGAGCTGTTGAAATTCCGAAGGGTAAAACCCTGAATTCCCACTGACAGCCCTGGAATGCAAACCTCAGGTACCAGTGAAAACTCCTCGCCATTGGAATGTGGAAATATGCATCTTTCAAATCTATTGACGCCGTCCACATTCCTTTCTCCAACCCTGCCAACTCCGATTTCAGTGTTTCCATTTTGAAACTTGGCGTGTCTATGAACTTGTTCAGTGGTTTGAGGTTGAGAATTGGCCTCCACTCGCCAGTGCTTTTTGTCACTAGGAACACGGTTGAATAGAAGCCCGGACAATTTTGTGCCGGTTGAATTGCTGCTTTTTGTATGAGGGAATTTATTTCCTCCTCTATACACAACCGTTGATTTGGATCTCTTGGACTTTGAGTCCAGATCAGTACCAGAGACAGCTGCAATGGTGGACTTACTATCCAGTCAGGATGGTACCCGACTGAAAGCCATCGTAAGACTAAGCGGTCCCGAGTCAACTGCTCCCACTCTTGCCTGTGGTGGGCCAGACGGCGGCACCCCCTCCCCCCCCCCCCACCACCCCTGGTCCACTGGAGATAACTCTGGCAAATATGGGCGTATTTTGCCGAAATGAAATCATAACACTTCATCTATCCCTAACACATCTGCTGAAAAACAATTGTTAGTGTAGGTTTAAAACTCTTCGAGATCAGCGCCGGGCAAGAAATCAGACAGATGGACAGATGCACGGTTGGCAAGATGGATGGATGGCGAGCGCCATCACATAATACGAATAAGTTTTGCGCAGGCGTATAAAAATAGGCTTCTGGCTTTCAAATGAAGATTCCTTAAGATGTTGGCAAAGGTGCTTTTTACCAGTCCTGAAATTACCCCTTTAATGGCTCAATTTGGTCAGGAAAATCAAAATAATTGCTTATTTACTGTCAATTTGCAAGCCAAGAGAAGACTATTTGTAAAATTTTGCCACTGGAATGACGGGCTCGGCTATCGAGCCAGTCATTCAAGTGAGCAATTTTCTTAATTAGTCTACTATAGACCTTCAAATGGCCATTGTTCAGGACCACATCAGAGACGGTTTCATCATGAAATGGTTAAATGGTTAAGGGACTACCTGTCCTTAATGACCACTTATTTGTGCATGATAAGGTGGTCACATAAGACAGGCTTGACTGTTTAACTATTCATATTATTTCTCATATAACATAGGCTCACCAGATCACTGAGATCCATATTGCACATTCGTCTGTTCTCCCACCGCACTGCCTTCAAACCAGCAATACTAAACTGTGCAGATGCTGTTCTGTGAAGGAACTTCAGCAGCCAATCACCTCTGCAAACACATATATATTAACCTTTTAACCATCAAATCTGTTTAAGAAAATTTAAATTTTCTCATGGAAAATGTCCATTTGCAGACCAGGAGAAGAATTAGATTAAAAAATTTATCACTGGAATGACTGGCTCGGTTATCGAGCCAGTCATTCCAGTGATAAAATTTCAAAAATAGATTAGTCTTTAAATTGACGTTTATTAAGAGCACTGCAAAAAGAATTTTTGTCCAGCTTGACATTATATACATATCTGCCTTGAATAACTTACAAGTGCTGGTCATATGTAATTGATCAACTGGTCAAGAACTCTTCTTTTGAAGCTTTCTTACGCTTGATCTGGTTGGATCGAAATCCGAATGTCAGTGCCCTGTTCTACACTTGCTTTTATACTCTCGGATCCGGTTACAGTTGCCCCTTGGTGTAACCGGGATCAGTAAAAATCGGGTTATGTGTAACCGGAAATTCTGTTTTGTAACCGGAAATGTTGTATTTGTAATCGGAAATTACGTTTTATAACCGGATTTGTGTTTTGTGTAGAGATTTATTGAATCCTGTACCCGGAAATAATGTGTAACCAGATTTTATGGTTGTTGGTTAGGTGTAACCGGAAAATCGGTTTTGGTGTAACCATTAAACTTTTGATTGTTCTTTTTGTGGGTTGGTGTAACCGTAAAAATCACTTTTTGTAACCGGAAAGTTCTCAGTTTGAGAGAGAGGGTGAGACAACATTTCTGTGGCCTTGATTTTCCCGATGTTGTGGGATTTTCTAGTTTTTGTATAGTTCGCGTTGGTGGACATAGGTTTCTAATGTGGTAGAATAACTTTAAGTGGAAAGATGATTCGGATTTATGGCGTTTCGTACTTTGTTTAGTTATACTCATCAGAGAAAGAAAAAATGGATTATGATGTCCATACAGAAGATTTTCACCATGGTGAGAAGAGTGTGTCCTTCTTACCTTATTACGGGTCTGTTCCATGATCAGTGACAATCCAAGGTGGTCTTTTGTCACAAGGTGCTAAGTAGGAGATTGTGTCGGAAAGATTTTCGGTGTTTACGAACAAGTAGTTAAGTAGCTCATCATCAGTTGTGTCACTCATTGATGGAATACAGCCTTAAGGGATGCGGATCACGATTTGAGTTTCGATATTGTTGAAATGCTCACGGGTTACCTCTTGAGTGTTGCTGCTCACCCGTGGTTCTGGCTCATAGGTGGGATCAGTTGTTGGTGAAATTTGTTCTGAGTTTTGCGGTAATTCAGTTTGGGAATTTTCTCAGCTTCGGTTGTCTCTGTGCTGGGTGGTGTTCTTGGTCTTTCTTCAGTCACTCTGGGTGGTGGGACTGGTACCCTACTTCCGTAGTGTGGGATACGGATGTGAGTAAGTATATGACATTGCAGGTGTCACAATATGTCTTTACTTTACATCTGTATTTTAAGCCCCTGTGAGTACTTGTGAACTTACGCTTACTGTCCATTTTGTGACAGAAAAAACATTTTATCCTGGTGCATGGATAGATAGGGTTCAGGAAAGTTTTTCCTTGGATTCTGGAGTCACTTGATTGGGGAACTAGTTGGTAGAATTGTGTTGACTCGATTAGATGCCGAGTGTAAAAGTGTACTCTCGTTTCTTCAAGGGGAGTGAAACTGATCTTGCAATAGTCACAGGTCCAGGAGCCGGCCTTTTCGTGAATAACACATACATGTTTTCTTAGTCCAGTATGCTTAGCAAAGCATTGTACAGATTACATTTGAATGCACCCATACAGGTAAGTATTCAAGAATTGACTAACAGGTTTTGATTGACATAAAAAAGGAGCAAACGTAGTGGTCAGTGTGACGCAGTAGGTGACGTTTTATTAGGACATCCTAGAAGGGTTACCATGACATGGAGTTTGGTGATTCTAATTAGCATAAAAACAACTGAGATTTTGGAATCACCAGTCTGCATGATTGATCCCTATAGGATCCAGCGTATGGAGTTGGTGTTCTTTTCTAATATAAGTTTTATCCGAGTCCTCAGGGTCTTGAGGGACAACTTGTATAATTTTGAAGGACACATTCTGTCCACCATGATTGAGCAAATCAAAATGTTGTGCAACAGGGGTATCTTTGTGTTTTTGAATATCCTGTAAGTGTTCCTTCACTCGTATGTGGAACTCGCGTTTTGTTTCACCGACATACTATTGGTGGCACGAAGTGCATGTGAGTAAGTATATGACATTGCGGGTGTCACAATATGTCTACTTTACATCTGTATTTTAAGACCCTGTCACGCTTACTGTCCATTTTGTGACAAAAAAAATCTTTCTTGGTGCATGGGTAGATACGGTTCAGGAGTTTTTCCTTGGAATCCTGTCCTGGCGGGAAAATCAAACTTGGCTGAAACAAGGATGTCTTTGAAAGTGGGATTCTTTCTATAGCCAAACATTGGTGGTGTGATGAATGTGCTTCTACATTTGGGGCTGCTTTCTAGCAGTTCCAAGTTCTTTCGGATGATTTTCTTTGCTTTATGGCTTTGAATGTGGAAGTCCATAACGCATGGAATACGTGTGTTTTTCCTCCAAGTTTTTAGTTTTGGGTAAAGTAGATCATGTCTTGAGCATGTACAAGCTTTCTGATAACTAGTCAGAAGAAGCTCGGTCTCTTTTCTGATAATATCCAATGAGTTCAAGGGCATGTGTGTGGAAGTCAATATCCTTGCTGCAGATTCTGCGTAGTCGAAGGAATTGTCCATATTGGTTGAAATTTTTGGTAGAGTGGGGATGTGCGGATTGATAGTGTAGGTATCAATGTGTGTCTGTGGGTTTACAGTACAGGTCAAAACTGATTGTACGGTCTGTATCAATGCATACATAAGTGTCCAGAAAGCTCACTTTGGCCGTGGACTGTTCGGCAGTGAATTTGATAGACTGATGTGATGTATTCATATAGTTGATGAATTCATCTAGTTTTTGTTGACCAGATGTCCAAATCATAAAAATGTCATCGATGTAGCGGGGATATAGGGTTGGTTTGTGTGGTGCTTTCGAGTGTAGTTTTTTCTCCAGTTGGGCCATGAAGATGATGTCATATGTTGGTGCTACTTTGGTGCCCATTGCCATCCCTCCAGTTTGGAGATATTGTTGGCCATTAAATTTAAAATTATTACACCCCCGTACTATAGATAGTAGATCAAGTAGTGACCTAGGTGTAAGATCACCGGCCATACCGAATTCTCGGATATGTTGAGCGGCTTCTCTGAGTCCTTCAGAGTGAGGGATGTTGGTGTAAAGTGAGGTGACATTCATGGTGACTAAACGAAATCAAGGATTTCTTTTTTCACGAGAGAGTTGATACTTACCTCCCTAATACTTTTGATATTGCTAAATATTGGCTTTCACTCAATAAACACTCAGATTAAAACAGTTAGGTGCCCCTACTGGGCAGGGAGTCAGAGCGTAGTCTGGCGGATGCCAGCCCCACCACCGCGCATGCGCAGACTAGCACTTCCTCTGACTAATTTATTGGCTGATACACATGCAACTATAAAGAGCCTGAAGACCGAGCCTCTGTGGGGTGGAGAGGCCGGGTCCGTATCTAGGGAGGTAAGTATCAACTCTCTCGTGAAAAAAGAAATCCTTGATTTCGTTTATTTCACATCAAGAGTATACTTACCTCCCTAATACTTTTGATATTGCCAGAATTCGACAGTGAATTCGGCGGGAGGGAGGCGAGGTCTAAAGACCAGCTCATCCCTATACGCTTTTCTGCGTTTAAGGCACTTAAACTTCTGAAACTGTATGAAAAAACAGTCAGGATTTGACTAACCATCGGATAACAACCCCGATGTATGAGAGATGACCGAATGTCATATGCGCTCCCCCCCCTCCTTCCTGGGAGGAAGAGTCGAATGACCTCAATGTCCTATACGCTCTCTACGTACAAGTGCCATGTACTACAGGACAGAGACGAAAAAACTGCATTTTCGTATACTCTCAACAATGAACCACATAAATACACAAAACCATCATCATATTAATAACGGGTAACGTGACAAGACAATCAACAATGGACAACACATACACAAGACTGACCTTGTTGAAATGGCTGCTGACATCCTCTTCCCATTGGTGAAGCATGATGCAGTCCCAAATTAGTGGTTGTTTCCATAAATTAATTGTGAAATATATAAGCAATGAGGAAACCCCATCAAAAAAATATGCCAAGTTATTTTTTCAAAATCGACAAGGCGAGAGGATTAGAGGTGTCACGGAGATAATGGTCTGTAAAACTTGACTCACAGTGCCACTGAGCCACCGACATAATATCATCCACCGGGACCCCATTAAATAGGGCAGTGGATGTCACTACGCCGCGGACACTGTGAGCCTTGGCCACGTCAACCTGCTTCCCGGTGGCGGATTTATGGCAAAACTGAATGCATTCTACAATCCACCTGGAAATGGTGTCCTTAGAAGCCCTGCCATGGGGTTCAATATAAGACAACCATAACGCCGACTGGTCGGTGCGCCACTCCGCCGTACGTTGTTTGTACCGGCAAAGCGCCCGGACGGGACACCATGCTTTAGAATTAGGATCATATCTAGTTAAAGCAGGCAAAACAATAGGTTGACCTGGATATTTCAACGACTGATTTTTAGCCAAGAAATTAATCCTAGGTAGCAGCTTAAGGCCTTCCCCTGAAACCACAAAACGGTCATCCTCGGCTGATAAGGCATGAATTTCACTCCTACCCCTAGCCGAGGCCGCAGCAATTAAAAACACAGTCTTCAGTGTTAATAGTTTCATAGAAATGGAACTAAGTGGTTCAAACGGCTTATCACCTAGTACTTGAAGCACTAGCGATAAACTCCAAGACGGAATCACAGGTGGATTCCTTGGTCTTAGATTGCCCATGCCTTTAATTAATACATTTAATGTATTTACTTCATCACTTCCCCTCTTAGCCAAGCAAGGAATAACAGACATTAAAGCTGACTTATAACCAGCAATAGAGTTAGGCTTGAGGCTATAGGCATCATAGAGGTGACAGAGGAAATCAGCTACTACCTGAATAGATGAATCCATTGGATCAATACAACCTTTTGAGCACCATTCTGCAAATCTGTTGATTTTATAATTATATGCTCTGGAGGTTGACCCCCTCCTGGCTTTGGCCATAAACATGGCTGCTTGCTCAGAAAAGCCCTCCTTAATTCTAGATTCCTTGACAACATCCACGCAGTCAATCTTAACATTGACGGATTGTTGTGAAGGGCCTTGCCCTGGAAGATAATATTGTCCATCAGAGGCAGAGGAACCGGATTGCAGACCAGAAGGTCCAGCAGATCCGTATACCATGATCGGCTTGGCCAATCCGGGGCGATCAGAAGCACTTGGCATTCCTCTTGTCTGATTTTCTGAAGAATTTTTGGAATCAGGATTGCTGGAGGGAATGCGTATGCATACATTCTCCCCCAGCTGATAGCTAACGCATCTGTTGCGAAAGCGCTTGGATCCGGAATCGGAGAGACGTACGTCGTCATCTTCGCATTCTTCTTCGTTGCGAACAAATCGATGTTGGGTTTCCCCCAATGGTCGAACAGACGATCCGCCACACATTGATTTAGTTGCCATTCCGTGGGTAAAACACTCATCCTTCGGCTCAATGAGTCTGCTAGCAGATTTAACCTTCCCGGAATATGAACTGCTTTCAAGGTAATCTGGTGATCCAGGCACCAACAAAGCAGTCTCCATGTCATCATACAGAGACTGGGCGACTTCGTTCCGCCCTGGCGGTTTATGTAAGTCACAACTGTTGAGTTGTCTGAACGAATAAGAACAATCTTGCCCTGAACTTTCTGTAAGAAATGTTCCAGGCCCAGTACTACTGCTCTTAGCTCCAGTAGATTTATATGTTCCTTTGACTGTTCCAGATTCCAAAGCCCTGATATCGTGGACTCTTCCAGGCAAGCTCCCCAGCCCTCCATCGATGCATCTGTATACACAGTCACCTGAGGGTGGGGAGGGGTTAGCATAACCCCCACCAAGAGATTCTCTGTGTCCAACCACCATTGGAGGTGATGAATCAGAGGCGCCAACACTGACACATTCGAGTCCAGCGAATCTGTACTCTGGGTCCATTGTGTCATGAGAAATAACTGGATCGGCCGCCTGCGTAAGGCGGCCTGAGGAATGACTGGTTCCAATGAAACCATCAACCCCAGCATTCTCAAGTAAACCCGTGCCAGGACATGACGACTGTCGCACACTGACTGAATTAATGAGATGAGTTTCTGAACTCTCTCCTGAGTAGGATAAACATATCCTGTCTCTAGATCGAAGAACATCCCCAGGTAAACAAACTTCTGGGATGGAGTCAGCTCTGATTTTGGGAAATTGATCATCCAGCCTAAGTCTGTGAGAGTTTTCAAAACAATCTCCAGACTGGCCAATAAACTTTCCCGGGTGTGTGCTTTCAACAGCCAGTCGTCTATGTACGTGTGGACTGCTATGCTTCTCCTGCGGAGGTATGCGGTGATCGCAAGAACCACACGGGTGAAAACCCGAGGAGCCGTGGAAATTCCGAAGGGTAGCACCCTGAATTCCCACTGTCTGCCCTGGAATGCAAATCTCAGGAAGCGACGGAAACTCCTGTGTACGGGGATGTGGAAATAAGCGTCCTTCAAATCTATCGACGCTGTCCACATTCCCCTCTCTAACCCCGCCAACACCGAGCGCACAGTCTCCATCTTGAAACTGGGCGTCTCTATGAACTTGTTCAATGGCTTGAGGTTGAGAATTGGTCTCCATCCTCCGGTGTTCTTTGTTACTAAGAACAGGGTTGAATAGAAGCCCGGACACCTCTGTGCCGGCTGAATAGCTCCTTTTTGTATGAGGGAATTTATTTCCTCCTCGATACACAACCTTTGATCTGGATCTCTCGGATTTGGAGTCCAGATCGGCACTAGAGACAGTCGCGATGGCGGGCCTGTCATCCAATCGGGATGATACCCGACTGAAAGCCATCGCAAGACTAAACGGTCCTGAGTTAACCGTTCCCACTCTTGCATGTGGTCGGCTAGCCGGCCTCCCACCGGTCCACCTAGGGATAGAGGTGGACATAAGGAGTGCAAGAGCGGCACTGTCTCCTTTGCCAGAAACACCGGCGTGGTTCTCACCGCGGTAACCGTCCCATCAGGAACGATTACCCCGCCCAGATCCTCGCGCGCCACGACCAGCACCGCGCGCACCTCGGTGCGCGGGCGGCTACCTGGCTGACTGCGCCTGAGGAGCCTGCGCCCCCCTCGCTGCTGGCCGAATCGCACGCGGCCAAGGCCGACGCTGCGATGGTGGTTGGCCTCTGACCTGGCCACTACCACATCGAGCCTGCAGGGGACGATACGCAGGGGGTGCGGCGCGAACGTTGGCACGACGAAGCACCTCAAACTGCTCGCGCAGCGCCCTCTGGTTATTGACCAGAGTAACCGTCTCCTGGAGGTGCCTACATCCCTCACCTCCAAAGAGACCAGGACCTGTCATAGGCGTACGTAGTAGCCTATTGTATAGGTCCTGGGACGGGCACAGATTATCCAAGGCAAAAGGGCGCCTTGCCCGGACACTCCTGGTCACCGCCCGCGTCATACAGTCCAGCGCCAGGTTGATACCATCCTGGATGGCTCGCTGAACTGTGACCGGACTTGGTTGGCGCGATGCGGATGCTGTTACTACCCCTTGTAACAGCTGGGAGACGTGGGACAGAGCGGCAATCGAAGCCCTCCCACTCTCCTCCGCATCACGCAACGCGGTATTTGCTGAACGCAACGCGTTCGAACACAAGACTCCCATGTCAGAACGGGAGCCTGGCCGCACATCCTCACCCAAAGCCACGCGGTCATCCACGCTCGGCTTAGGTACCACACCGTACCGCTGGTAGTCCAGGGGCACGATGCGGCAACGCCTGGCCACCTCGCGCGGGGCCTTAGCGAGACGTCCACTCGACTTAATGGACGTCTCCGCCGCCTCGAACATGTCAACGACATGCTCTGCCAGCGGCAGAGAAGGCATAGCGTTAGCAGTAGGCTTACCAGCTAACCACGGCCTGTGATCACGCTGGCTAGCCGACTGCTCCACGGGCAGATCTGGTCTAACACTCACCAACCACTGGCAAGCGTCAGACCAATCCTCCTCCGTGGCTAGCTGCAAGCGCTCTACAAGACGGGGGCCTTCGTCTTCCTCCTGAGCGCAAGCAACAGAGCTTGACGGCGGGTACGCTGATATCCCTGGCAAGCCAGGGAGAGCATGCGGGCCTGACAATACCGGCATGCTAATATCACTGGTTTGACCAGGAGCAGGCGCCGTGGTAGAGCGCGGGGCATATACCGCCCCACCACGGCCCCGGCCAGCACCAGCGACACTCTCGGCAAGCCGAGGTATGCGGTAACGCTGGCCTTCAGCGCCCAGGGCCACAGTCTGAACCGTGGATTCTACCCCTGGGAGAGTAGAACCGTGGAATAAGGCGCCCGTATTCCCCGCGAGGGGTGCACAGACGTCATAATCCATGTCCACGTCCTCAGACGGCGACCCCAACAGGTAATCCTCATCCTCCTGGCCAGACAGATTAGACTCCGGGTCAGCAAAGAGAGCTAACCCGGACTGGCCAGGGAAGGTGCCATACGAGGTACTGGCACCCGCGGTGTGCGGATAGCCCTGGACTGATAAGCAGCCCGCGGGTTCCAGCGACAACCGTCCACGGTCCCTATTGGGCGCGGCAATAAGCCTGCTGCCAGGGTCGTGGAACGCCCCCTCTAATGGGGCCACCTCTGAATCTTCAAACAACGGAAGCGTACTAAGGAACGGTGATTCAGAGGCGGGGATTACCTGCTCCGAAGCAGATGATGAGGCCAACAAAGGATTTGGTCCAGGAAGCATGCCACGAAGCAACTCTGGAACCAAATCCTTTATTGTCCTCCTCATCTCTCCCAACATCTCGGTCCAGAAGGCCTCCATGTCCACCGCGGACGAGGCCTTCCTCTTACCCTTCTTACTTACAACCTCTTTTTTCAGCTTCCTCTTCTTCTCCTCCTCCACCACCTTGTCCTTCGCCTGCAAGCACAAGAATTCGGACATTAGCTCGCCCCCCCAGTGCTTACATATCTCGCAATTAAGCAAGGGACCACAGGGGCTACACTGAAAACAGAGATGAGGACCAAACTTATCCCTCAAAAATCGTCCACAGGACGCACAACCAGGTCTCTGAAAAAGGCCAAAGGACGAGGAGTATGAGCAATCTAGTTAAGCTTAGAAACTCACCAACTCAAGAGAAGGAAAAATGATCATAAAGATCATAATTTATCAGAAAACCAGCTTCGGACAACTTTAATTGTTAATAACGAGCAAGGCTGATTATGACGTCATTAATCCTATGACAGGAAAAAATCGATCCCCAACAAACATCCCAGTGCAAGGACGAATTGTATCTCTAACCAGAACATGTGCAGAATGGACATTTCGACTACACAAGCATCAGATATATACTGATAACAATGGCAAATAGTGTTAATTATCTCCCTTTCCTCTAAATAATTAACATCACCTCATATCAATAATTAGATACCTGACACCTTGTCTAGACAAACCATCCAACCTGATGAACTGGAGCACTCCACCACTGAACGCCTCTTAACTCTCTCCACCTCTAGGGGAAGGAATTGGATCAAGAGGGCAAAGTGAGAAGACCTTTATAATAGGCCTCCAACTCACTGGACATAGAATTTTTGGTTAGATAACCTAACAGTATTAGTAGGAAATGGAACCATGGTGGAGAGACACAAACCCTCTGCTGATGTCATGTCCATTATATTTCTTCACACAGACCTGTGGACAAAAACACAAAGAGAGATTAGTCTTATATAGCACCTAGTTGAAATAAACCAACTAATCAAGGCGCTTATCACGTTTAGCGCGAGTCCCGGAAAACATTACAACGGGACAAAACTCGCTAATTTTACTAGAAGTCACCTGATTTAAAGGTCCAAGGCCCTCCTGTGGCGAAGTCACTCTCTCTGCCATCTTTATCAGGGATAAACTTCTACCAAACCGTCTCAAAAAGCTTCGAAAAGAGTATAGAAAGTTTCTAACACAAAAGCATGTGTACACTCTCTGCCAATAAATTAGCAAAGAGGAAGTGCTAGTCTGCGCATGCGCGGTGGTGGGGCTGGCATCCGCCAGACTACGCTCTGACTCCCTGCCCAGTAGGGGCACCTAACTGTTTTAATCTGAGTGTTTATTGAGTGAAAGCCAATATTTAGCAATATCAAAAGTATTAGGGAGGTAAGTATACTCTTGATGTGAAATAGGATTATGTGGGCCGCGTAATTTGCAGAATTTTTAAAGTTTATTGATGAAATCTGTGGTGTCCCTGATGTATGAAGTGATGATGTATGCCCACACAATCCTAGTCACTATGGACGTCACCTCACTTTAGACCAACATCCCTCACTCTGAAGGATTCAGAGCAGCCGCTCAACATATTCGAGAATTTGGTATGGCCGGCGATCTTACACCTAAGTCACTACCTGATCTACTGTCTATAGTAATGAGATGTAATAATTTTGAATTTAATGGCCAACAATATCGCCAAACTGGAGGCACAGCAATGGGCACCAAAGTAGCACCAACATATGCCATCATCTTCATGGCCCAACTGGAGAAAAAACTACTCTCTAAAGCACCATACAAACCGGCCCTCTATCTCCGCTACATTGATGACATTTTTACCATTTGGACATACGCTATCAAATTCACTGCCGAACAATCCATGGCCAGTGCCACAAACAGTATGTTGGTGAAACAAAATGTGAGTTCCACATACGAGTGAAGAAACACTTACAGGATATTAACAAACACAAAGATATCCCTGTTGCACAACATTTTAATTTGCCCAATCACGATGGACAGAATGTGTCCTTCAAAATTATACAAGTTCTCCCTCACGACCCGGAGGACTCAGATAAAACTTATATTAGAAAAGAACAAGAGAAATACTGGATACACCAACTCCATACGCTGGGTCCTATAGGGATCAATCATGCAGACTGGCGATTCAAAAATCTGAGTTGTTTTCATGCTGGTCAAATGTAACCCTGACCCAAATGAATTAACCCTTCAATTAGGCTTGCTCGATTATTGCTTTCAGTAATCACACTCGATTATTTAATAATAATCGCGATTACTCGATTAATCAGCTTGAGTACAAATTACCCAGTTATAACAGCAAAAAGCATATCAATGATAAAAGCTGCAATGATGTTGAGAAAGGCCGATTTGCAGGCCAAGAGAAAACTATTTTTGAAAATGTGTCACTGGAATGCCTGGCTCGAGCCAGTCATTCCAGTGATACAGTTTCAAAAATAGTCTTCTCTTGGCCTGCAAATGGATATGCATTCGATGAGCAAAATGTAAATTTCCGTGCCCGATCGCAATAAAGAATAATTAAAAGGTAGGTTTTGAAATATTTTATGCTGTAGAATTATTCACGATTATTTGATTATTTAATTTTTAATCATATAAATTCACGATTTAAAAAATAATCGTGCTTTTCGATTTAATCACATAATCGTGCAAGCCTACCTTCAATAGCTAAACCTTCAAGAGTGGTCTCGAGAAATGTCCTGCATTTGCAGGCCACGAGACGACTATTTTTGATTATTTATCACTGGAATGATGATGATGATGATGATAATGATGATGAGTGACTGTGTTCTGTAGCTGAAGAAGTGAAAACTTTTTTCAGCTATGATCAGTTTTTCTTCACGCTTCTCCACTGCCTTACCCACTGCAAGTGTCCTGAGCTCCTGTCTCATCTTTGAGGTCTGATCGCAAATCATTTAAAGGATAACTAATCCCATCTCTTGATAGCTATTCAGGTGCTCTAACATGCCAGCCATAAACTATCCAGGTAATTTTAAGCTTTGTATCACGCCGCTAAGGAAACATATTCAGGATTTAGTAGTTAAATGTTGATACATTTCTACACCCTATGATGGCTGTCATGATTTACTTTTCAACCAATCACAAAAACCCTAGTATGTCTGCCTCGGTATATATGCTCAGTCATAGAGGCGCCAGTTTAGTTTGGCAATGTCGTACAAAAGCAATCCTACAGGTAAGCCGTTGAATATTTTGAAACCAATTTGATTGGAAGTTGTTGCTGCCTAACTTCCAGTCAAATTAGTTTCAAAATATTCAATGGGATGAGCATTACATAACAAAGAATGTGATGCATTGGCGCCTAAATGACATCACACACAACAGCTTGAGAAGACAAAATGGTGTCGATCACTGTTCAACATTTACTCGATATTACAAAAAAAGATAATTGCGATACAGATCAGGGAATGTGACAGGATATGAATGATATGGAATCTATAAACCATATTCTATCAGTGCAATACAACATTTGAGATGAGATTAGCATCGCTTTAAAGCAAGTTGACTATGTGGTGACTTTTGTCTACCTGATACTTGTCAATACTGGAATGAATCGCTTGATAATACTTCTGGATAGCTGTGCACGCTGTGAATCTTCATAAAATAACTACAACGCATACACTGATGATGTATTACACTGTGTAAATAAGGCTGAATAACACAGGCGTCTAATCGCTAAAGGGAGAGAATTCTTTGTAAAATATATTTTACCAAGCATGTCTGATAAAGTATGGGCTGGCTACGGCCAGTATCATCCTGAGTGAACTGGACGTCCTCGGCCGGTATCACCATCAAAAAGTTACGCTCTTTCAAACCAAGTTCCTGGGAATTTAGAATGTAATGTGATAAAACACAAGAAAATCATGAACAAACCTGCAATATCCATTGATGATTTGTCCAGCAATCACCCTTGCAAGTGGCTTCCACTTTTTCACATTGCCAGAAATCGGTGCTCCGAGCAAAATCACATCTTCAACAATACCTTCACTTCCTATATACAAAAAATAATCTGAACTGATCACAAGTTTACATATCCAAAATGGCGAGACTTAGGCCTGGTTATAAAAATCAACTAACTTTTAAAATGTAATATTAAACCATTAATGGTTACGGTCGTTCAAGAAAATTGTGATTTTTGCTCATTTTATGGTCATTTGTAGGCGAGGAGAAGACGATTATCAAGCCAGTCACTTGAGCGGTAATCTTTCAAAAATAGTCTTCTCTTGGCCTGCAAGTGGCCATTCCTAAAGACCACTACAGAGGCCATTTCTGGACGTCTTGGTCATCAAAGGAGTAATGGACAAATTCAGGTTTTTTGCTCAAGCCAATGTCCATTTGCCGGCCAAGAGAAGACCATTTTGAATAGATTACTACTCGAATAATTGGCTCTGTTATACTACCAGTATTGCTCCAGATCACAGCAGAAACATTTTGGTCTTTTTAAAGCTATAAGTTAACACAAGAGGGATTAACCATTATAGCAATGAATTCTCCCTATCTAATTTTCAAGATAATCTTACCGGAAGGATTGACTATTTTACAGAATAAGTTTTATAGTGTAAAGAATTCACTTATTCAGTGAATTGTTGGTGAAATGGTTAAACCATGTTGTCATTGATACATCTATATACCTTTTCTTTTAGCTAATTCTTCTAAACAGGAAAAGATCACTCTTGCACCCATACTGTATCCGATAAGAGTAACCGGTCGTCTCCCTTGTTCCCTGGCTAAGAGAACTTCAGCCAGTTGTCGTCCAGTAGAATGTGCTCGTTGTATGCAAACACTCCACGGGTTATCGATGACACCGGCTGCCGACACCAATGTCACTGGCCATGCGACAGCTGCAATCAAACCTGCAGGAAAAATCATTTTCTTCAATTTCTCATGGGCATCACGTAATGACGTCATCGCGTGAATGATTCCTGTGTCATGTGAATTCATAGTTTCGCACATCCGGCCATTTCGTGATCGGTCCCCATTAAAGTTGGGGCAACTTTACTACATGCTAAAGAGCACTACTGCTAACAGTAACGCATTGTTTACATTTTCCATCAAGATCAACCCATAAAATTCTGTATGTGCAAATCTGTCAAAACTCCGCCCAGTATCAGAAAACATAAAATCACAAATGAATTTTGCGAGATAGTAAAGAAAATGTAATTAACGTTTCGTGGCCTATTGCTCGTAATGTTAAATTAGCCCCTCCAAAAATAGCGTCGCTCCCAGGATATTATGGGAAAATTGATTGTGATGACGTCATCGCGATTCTATGAAGACATGTAGTACTTTGTTGTTGATACTTGACCACTCACATCAGTTCATTCAGACAGCACCATATTCATGAGATTACAGAGAAATACTACTATTTGTTAAACTAGAACTTTAATCAGATCTGATGTCCTGTTTCATAACTGTATAAGACGCTAGTTTCTTCTAATATGAAAACACGTGCAGCGAAATCTGAATCCACATTGAATCACGCGATGATGTCACACCGTGAATTTCAATGAAATCACAGATTTCTTTTTTCACGAGAGAGTGGCTATACTTGCCTCCCTAACACTCTATGATATTTCCTAGATGTCTACCTTCACTCAATAACCCCAGATTTAAAAAGATAGGTGCCCTTATTGGGCAGGTAGACAGGTGACAGTCAGCCGGATACTGGCCCCAAACTCGCGCATGTGCAGACTGTCACTGCCTCAGCTTGACTATTGGCCGACACATGCAACTTCAAAGCCTGAAGACCTAGCCGTTGTGGGGTGGAGGCCGGGTCCGTGTTAGGGAGGTAAGTATAACAACTCTCTCGTGAAAAAAGAAATCCCCGATTTCGTTTATTTCACTTCAAGAGATTACTTACCTCCCTAACATTCTATGATATTGCCAGACCTCGTAAGAGAATTTGGCAGGAGGGAGGCGAGGTCAAAAGACGCATGAAGCACTAACATCTGAAATTGTGTGACACACACAATCGACGAGAGAAATGACCGTATGCCAAATGCGCTCCCACCCCCCCAACCCCTCCTTTTGGGAAAGGAGAAGCTATGACCTCAATGTCCCATACGCTCTATAAGTACTGGTGCTAAGTACTACAGAATACGAGACAAAAGACTTCATTTCGTATACTCTCAATAAGTGAACCACATAAGACACAGGTACCATAACATTCTTATCAAATAAGGGTAATACATCGTGACAATAAATTATGTAACAACAAAAGGCAGTACTGACCTTATGCATGAAATCTGTATCCATCCAGTCCACATCAGTGAAGGAAATATGATATACGAATATATTTGTCACCTGATCATCTTTTGAATATTGATAAGGCAAGAGGATTAGTGGTGTCACGGAGGTAATGGTCGCTAAAACTTGACTCACAGTGCCACTGAGCCACTGACATAATGTCATCCACCGGCACCCCATTAAACAGGGTGGTGCATGCCACTATGCCACGGACATTGTGAGCATTGGCTAAGTCAACTTGTTTACCAGTGGCGGATTTGTGGCAAAATTGAATACATTCCACAATCTACCTATATATAGTGTCTTTTGATGCCCTGTCATGGGTTCAATATAAGACAACCATAACGAGGATGGGTTCGTCCGTCATTACTGTGTACGTTGGTTGTACCTGTTTAATGAGTGGACTGGACACCACGCATGCTTTTGAATTAGGATCAAACCTAGTCAAAGCTGGTAAAATAATTGGTTGACTTGGATATTTCAAAGACTGGTTCATAGCCATGAAATTTATTCTAGGTAGAAGCCTAATGCCTTCCCCTTTTAACCACATAACGGTGTGCCTCAGCGGACAAAGCATGAATCTCACTTCTCCGTCTTGCAGAGGCTGCAGCAGTTAGAAATAAGTGTCAACATTTTCATAGAAATGGCACTTAGTGGTTCAAAGGCTTTATCTGCTAGGACTTGAAGTACTAGAGATAAACTCCAAGACAGAATCACTGGTGGATTTCTCTCGGTCTTAGATTACCCATGCCTTTTATTAAAGAGTTCAATGAACAGACTTCGTCAGTTCCCCTATCAGCCAAGCAAGGGATAACTGATATCAAAGCTGACCTGTAGCCAGCAACAGAGTTAGGCTTGAGGCTATAGGCATCATACAGGTGACAGAGGAAATCGGCTACTACCTGAATAGATGCATCCATTGGATTAACATCTCTATTTGAGCACCATTCTGCAAATCTATTGATTTTATAGTTATATGCTCTGGAGGTTGACCCCCTTCTGGCTTTTGCCATAAACATGGCTGCTTGCTCAGAAATGCCCTCCTTAACTTTAGATTTCTTGACAACATCCATGCAGTCAATTGGAACATTGACAGGTTGTTGTGAAGGGACTTGCCCTAGAAAATAATATTGTCCATCAGAGGCAGAGGAACCGGATTGCAGACCAGAAGGGTCAGCAGATCCATATACCATGATCGGCTTGGCCAATTTGGGGCGATCAGAAGCACTTGGCACTCCTCCTGCCTGATTTTCTGAAGAAATTTTGGAATCAGGATTGCTTGTGGGAATGGATATGCATAGATTCCCTCCCAACTGAGTAAGAGCTTGGATCTGGAATCGGAGAGATGTACATGTACGTCATCATCTTCGCATTCTTGTTCAACGCGAACAAATCTATGTTGGGTTTCCCCCAGTGGTCGAACAGATGATCCGCCACACATTGATTTAGTTGTCATTCCATAGGCAAAAATCCCATCCTTCGGCTCAATGAGTCTGCTAAGAGATTTAGCCTTCCTGGAATGTGAACTATCTTCAAGGTGATCATATGATCTAGACACCAGCAAAGCAGTTTTCAAGTCATCATACAGAGACTGGGTGACTTCGTTCCACCCTGCCGGTTTATGTAAGTCACTACTTTTGAGTTGTCTGATCGAACTAGAACAATCTTGCCCTGAACTTTCTTTAAGGAATGTTCCTGGCCCAGAACTACTGCTCATAATTCCAGTAGATTTATATGTTCCTGTGACTGATCCAGATTCCAAAGCCCTGATACTGCGGCTTCTTCCAGGCAAGCCCCCCCCCCCCCGCACCCACCACCCCCACCCCCCCATCCCTCCATTGATACATCTGTGTACATCGTTATTTGAGGGTGGGGTGGGGTGAGCATCACACACGCCAGGAGATTCTCTCTCTTCATCCACTGTGTCATGAGAAATAACTGGATAGGCCGGCTGCGCAAGGCCGCCTGTGGAATGACTGATTCCAGAAAAACCATCAACCCCAGCATTCTCAATTAAACCTGTGCCAATACATGATGACTGTTGCACACTGACTGTATTACTGAGATGAGTCTCTCTCTCTCTCCCCTCCCCCTCCTCCTCCTCTCTCTCTCCCCCCCCTCCCCCTCTCCCTCTCCCTCTCACTCTCTCTCTCTCTCTCTCTCTCTCTCTCTCTCTCTCTCTCTTTCTGGACAGTTTTACCGTAACTCAGGGGACATCACTTTTTCTCTCATTTTTTGATTTTCATATCCTTCGTGTTTCTGTGTGCGTTGGCAAAATAAAAAATACTTCTAAGATGGATAGCGATTATTACCATTAACTAAAAAAAGTGAGAGAACACTGTGGGGACAGTCCCCACACAGAGCGGGGACCTAGTGAGAGTCCCCACAAATGTGAGAAACAGTGTGGGGACGTACTCTTTGGTTGGCAGTTCATGCATTAGCAGCAGTATGTGGATGGGAGATTACACCGCCGCCTAGTCTGTGCATGTGAGTGTTTATCACATCACGTGTTCGTGTGCCTCGCGCAATATATTTTTTACATGAGAGTGTGAGATAATTTTGTGGGGACATTTCAATGTGAGAGAAGGTGAGAGAAATGAAAAAACGTAAAAAAATTGAAAAACATGAATCGTGGGGACACAAATTCTAAATATATTTTTTGGACGTTTCCCGCTTTTGCCGATCATTTGAGCGACCGTAATTGTGGGGACAGGGCATTGTCCCCACAATCCGAGCATGTCCCCAGAGTGTAGGGTCCAGACGTGAAAATGTCCCTGGAATTACGGTAAAACAAGTTCGTTCTCTCTCTCTCTCTCCCTCCCTCCCTCCCTCCCTCTCTCTCTCTCTCACGTAGGATAAACATACCCTATCTTTAGATCGTCTCTAGATCGAAGATCATTCTCAGGTAAACAAACTTCTGGGATGGAGTCAGCTCTGATTTCTGAAAGTTTATTATCCAGCCTAAGTCTGTCAGAGTTTTCAAACCTATCTCGTGCTTTTAACAGCTACTCATCTATTTAAGTGCGGACTGCTATGCATCTCCTGCGAGGGAAGGTATGCTGTTATTGCAAGAACCACCCTGGTGAAGACCAGAGGAGCCGTGGAAATTCTGAATGGTAACCACCCCGCCAACATTGTTTTGACTATTTCCATCTTGAAACTTGGTGTGTCTATGAACTTGTTCAATGGCTTGAGGTTGAGAATTGGTCTCCACCATCTTGTGCTCTAGAAACACAGTTGAATAGAAGCCCGGGAAATTT